>JAXCEF010000353.1:0-58628 GCA_037178605.1 Colletotrichum euphorbiae
TCATCACTCCTCATCTCATCACTCCTCATCTCATCACTCCTCATCTCATCACTCCTCATCTCATCACTCCTCATCTCATCACTCCTCATCTCATCACTCCTCATCTAATCACTCTACTCAACGTTTCCTGATCTGAGCTCCCTGAAGCTTTAATATGGCCAACAATTCATCCTCCACCCTTGTCCGTCATGGCATTTATCGGAACCTGCCTACCTTCGACTCATCTCTGAAGGGCCTCTCCGCCATCATCACTGGTGCGAATGGCATTTCCGGCTTCAACACTATGAGAGCCCTCCTTGACAGCCCGGAGCGCTGGTCCACTATCTTTGCACTCTCGCGGAAACCCCCGCCCGAGGATATGATGAACCTGCTCACACCCGAGGCCCGATCTCGAGTTCAATTCGTCTCATGCGACTTCCTCGATGACCCTGCCTCGATCGCTGCCAAACTCAAGTCAGCTGGTGTTCGCGCTGACCATGTCTTCTTCTATTCCTACATCCATAGGGACTGGTCCCAAGCCGAGGAGCTAGTCAAGGACAACGTCGGTCTGCTAAAGAACTTCCTGGAAGCACTTGAGCTAGCGGCCATCAAACCCAACCGCTTCATGCTCCAAACCGGAGGCAAGAATTATGGAATGCACATTGGCCGTATACGGACACCTGCGATTGAGTCGGATCCTCAGCCGAGACACCTCCAGCCCAACTTTTACTATCCCCAAGAAGACCTCGTCAAGGCTTTCTGTGAGAAGCATGGGTCATCGTGGAATGTCATCATGCCTGCTGCGGTTATCGGGGCATCGTCTCACGCGTCGATGAACGCGTTTTACCCCTTTGCCATTTACGCAGCTGTCCAGGCGCACAAGGGTGAGCCCCTCGTCTTTGGAGGCGATTGGGAGCAGTGGCAACACGAATTCTACCATTGCACTGCCCGCATGACCGGTTATCTGACCGAGTGGACACTGTTGAGTCCCGACTGCGCCAACGAAGCTTTCAACACCCAAGACGGAGGCCCTCTCCCCTGGGAGCGTTTCTTCCCTGAGCTTGCTCGTTGGTTTGGTGTCAAGGGAGTGGTTCCGCCGGCTGATGATGAGTCCAAGCTCAAGAGAATCGATGGGAGGCCTGGGAAAGAATCGCCTCTGGGATACGGGCCGCCACTGTCGTACAAGTCTAGCTTTACCTTGGTAGAGTGGGCTCGACAGCCGGAGAATGCTGCAGCGTGGCGCGAGTTGATGAAGCAGTCTGGAGGCAAACTCACCCACGATCCGTTCGAAAGCCACGATGATATCTTCATTGCTGACTTTGCTTATCAGAGGTTGGGGAGTATTTGCTTGAACAAGGCTCGAAGGTATGGATGGACGGGATTTGTGGATACCATGGAGAGCGTCTTTGAGATGTATGTCGAGATGGAGAAACTTGGCATGCTGCCGGGTATGCAGGTTGATGCTGCTCGTCCGTTGTGTTGAGAGTTGAATCTATGGTAGTAATCGGGCTGATTACTTATTGCACTAAATAGTAGATTGAGCCAGTACAATAGCGACTTCATCTCAAGAGATATAAGGCATCCTGAGTGATGAGAAGCTGAGGTCGGAGCCTTGTGCTCGCTGATGTTATGCAGCTGGATGGCCTGACTTAATCTAGCTACATGACAATGGATTACAATCTTACCAAGCTGTGTCTGCATAGCCAGGCACATCAAATCACAACCGCCAAAATCAAACATGTGACATATTGTGGCGCCGGGAGCTGAGATTGTCAGCAATCCATTCCATGGTGTTGTGCGGAAGCAGGCTGCGGTCTCCCGCAATCACGGTGTCTACTGTCTTGATCAGTCGCGAAATTCTTGACTTTCTCTCCTTTTTCTCGTCATCCTCCCTTGATATCCAGCAGTGCCAGTCGTGTTTCACCGCCAATTGGACCTCTGTTCATTTCGACTTCAATAACTTTCTTGAGTCAATGACGACCTTGAGCGTAACACGTCTTCACGCATCTTAATCAACGTCGCGACGGACCCTCTCTCAATTGCTGCGTCTGCAGCAGGAATAGGGGCATTAGCTGCGAGCGTAAGTTACCCGCATGAATTTGAAAATTTCTCAATGAACGCATTTGCTTACACTGAAACAGCTCTCGGCTTGGTTGATTGATCGGATAAAATAACATGAAGAATGCGGACAGCAAAATCTCCGATGTCTGCAAAAAGATCACGCAACTCTCTCCTCTTCCGGCGTCTGTGGAGAAGACTATCAAGCGATGCCAGAATCAGGCCTTGACGTTGGCGCACCTTGACCGGCATATGTGGGAGCAGAATGAGAACACTCTTGCAGACTGTCAGTCAAAGGTCGAGGCCCGAGGGTTTGGATCACCTAAGGTAGTTATCAAACCAAGAAGTGAATAAGACATATATAGCAAGGGATTTTCCAGGCTCCTGAAAAAGCCTAGTCTACAATTTCAGCTCTCGATTCACAAAGACGAAGTTCAATATTACACCAACAAGATATTCGCCCAGCGAAACTGCTAGTTACGCCGGACGGAAGGCCCGAGATCGATGCCTAGACCGCGGCAGTCATGGTGAATGCCGTCACTTACACTAGAAAGTGGGTGGTGCGGGCAAACATCATTAGCGTAAGCTGGCAGGAGTCAAGAATTGGCGGCGATGAATTCGTCATAGTACTTCCGGGAGTTGCAAGCCGTGCCGCCGCTCAAGCAGTTGCAGACCGGATCACCGCGCTGCTCGGAAATCCCATTGCACTGGACAACGGCCAGACCATCTCAGTAGGTGTTAGCATCGGGATTGCGTTGATCAATGGCCCGGCTCAAGTGCTAAGGAGGCAATAAACTTGGCGAAGTGAGAGATTCACCGTATCGAATCGAGGCGTCGCTTGACCTGAACTTCTGTATTTTAGAGCAAATACGTAGGTAGTTTCATTAAGACCACTCTGCACTAGTAGAAAAGAGTCATACGAATCGACTTGTGTCGTGCAGTAAAAGGCAAGGATGTTATTCCTAAATGCCGATATTATGATCAGAAGATGGTCAACCTTTGGAATTATAGTTTCAATGTCGATTACAGGAGAGCGGCCCGACGTATCGATCGACAGAGTTGCTCCCGCATGTTAATTGAAAACAAAGCCCATCCTGATTCAATTTCGCGATCGACAGGAAAATATAAGTTTCTACGAGCACCCATAAGTTTTCGTGAGGCCCAGTCTTTACGTCCGAGCAAGTTCCAGACTTCGGTTATATTGATGTGGAGCCTGTTTAACTTTGGCCCATGGCTAACATCGATGTCGTAAGGCGTCGGATTCTTGTTAAAGTTTTTTTTGCTGGCAAAGCGTGATGTGAACTAATGGTAGCTATACTATAGCAGTGCACTATCTGGCAATAGAGAACTTACTTAATAGTGGAATAGCGCAGCATCCCAATCAGACAAATTAAATCTAGGGGAATAATATAATATTTAGCTAGCGAAATAGGGGAGATTTAGTTATTTAGGTAAATATCTAATTAATTTAGTCTAGATACCTCATTAGGAAGTTAGTGAGGCTATTATAAGGTATCTAAAGGCCTGAACTTATATCTCTTATAGTATTAAGTAATAAATAACCCCTCCTATAAACTCCCCTCTATATATGAATCTATATAATAAAAGTATTAATTACTAATAGTAATAGAGTAACCTTATAGCTAGTTTTATAGGTATAAGGCTTTTTTTTAATACTAATAGCTTTATTAATAACTACTATAACGTTATAATTAACTTTATAAGGCTAAATGCTCTATTATAGTTACTTACTATTAATAGAATTATAAATATATAAAACGTAAGTTTAATGAGAACTAGAAAGATTTAATAATATAAAGTTCACTACTAAATAAAGTCATTAATAGACTAGGTAACAACTTAATATAGGTATTAATTAATTTTGGAAAACTTATTAAGAGAGACCTCTACTAACTTACTATTTAGCTATTAGTAATATTTAGAGTTTTCTACCTATAGAGCTACTGCAAAAGGTAATAAATAGCTCTCTAGCTTATAATAAGGCTAATAATTATTAATAGCTAGGCTAGTAGATACACTAATATTATTAATAATTATATAACTTATTTTTAGTATTATCGAGCTAGATCTATTGCTCTAGTAAGGCTTATTACTTCTCTAGCTATTATAGCTCTTAACTAAAATATAGAATAGAGATTCAAGCTCTTAAGTATTATATAATATTTATTTTGAAATACTTAGGTATTTGGAACTAATACTTAAAAGGAACCTTACGAGTTATAATATTTATCATAAAGTTCTTAAATATAATTAAAATATTACTAAGGGTCATAGTTATTATATATAAGTAGAGATACTATTTATAGATAGGTTTTATAATATAGTAGTTTATTGCGAAGGGCTAGACCCGAGTCTATGCAATAAGAGGTAGCGTATTACTGTTTATTTGAAGCTGAAGAGGAAAAGGAAGAGTTTTCCGCTTCAGCAAGGTTATGCTAGGTTTGTGGGTAGCTACTGGGTGGGCCCTAAGCGGTGAATCTGGGCAGAAGCCTAGATAGTTCTAACTAGGCGTAGCCTATAATATTATCCCCTCCCCTAGCTAGGGGCCCTCTAGGCGTAGGCCGGGTTGCTATTATTAGCTATAATTAGCCTATACTTTCCTTTATACCTACTAGCTGCCTTAGTTTCTTTAATAGCCTCTACTAGCTCCTAGGTGGGCTCTATATACCCCTCCTACTTAACTAGTGCCTCGCGCTGCTGCTCTCTCTCTAGCCTTCTATTATGCTATATAGATTTCTTCTATGCGCTATTTGAATTTGCTATTATCTGTAACGATTAGTAGCAGCTGCGAATCTACTCTTAACTAGGCAGGCAGGGGGTTCTTTAGTGCCCTCTAGAGAAAGTTAATATAAAATCTTAGGTAGATATTCCCCAGGACGTCTAGTTCTATAATATGGGAGCTTAGTATGCTTATAACTATATACTTATAGTATAGCTATAAGAGTTTCTTACTAAGCCTAGGGCTCTTATAGTTTGCTATTAATAACTAAACCTTATTGCTTACCTAGTACCTCTCTATAGGGGACCTACGCCTATTTGCATTCTCCTCACTCTATTACTAAGCTACTACTATACTAGCCTAGATAAAACCTACTATATCCCTAAGCTTAATTATTAGGAGGGTAGCTACTATTTACTCTATAATAGGTATATTAGGTTCTTCTTCTATAACCAGAGATAGTAGAAGCCTTACTAGATACCTTATACTTAGTGAGGTTAACTTAGTACTAAGCTTAAAGGTATGCCTCACGCTTAGTAATAAACTCCTGAATAGTTAAAGTAGGCTTAAGAGAATCTGAGGGCTTATTAGAGTCTGGTCTATTAGGGTTAATAAACTTCTAGATGCCTTCAGACTGCGCGGAGGTATACAGGTTTAAATACTAGCGACGCTAGTTCGCTAGGCTTTAGAGCTTCGCCTCTATAGAGAAGGTAGATATAGTAAGAGTATTATAAGGTTTATAAAGTAGCGGGAGGTTTAGAAAGGTTATTAAAAGAAGATATAGAAAATTAATTAAGAGAGGTCTAAAGGTCTAGGAGAAAGCCGCTCACCCTTCCCTAGGCTTAGAGAGGTTAAAAGGGGTATTTATAAGTAGAAGGGCTAGGCTCATAACTATCACAAGCCTGCAGGTAGGAGTAAGGGCTAGTTATAGAAGGTAACTATCTCATTTAGAAATAGTTGCGCGCGAAGCGTAGTGAAATAGGCAGCAGAGTAGCTTATGTGAGTGTGTAGCCACACTGCACGCCACCACAGCTACGCAGTGCTGCGGCGGAGCCACGCAGGGCTGCCAGTACTATGGTGCCGCATCGCGACAATAAGTTAGTTTAGGTTCTAACTTGGTGCTACTCTCAAAATGAGAGACTATATGTTAATAATTAATAAATTAACTAAAAACTCCTCTAACTAATATTACTAGCGTTAATAGTAAGATAGATATTACTGCTTCCTTTAGTATAGTTAATAGAGACTAGGATGGGGGCTGATATAAGCTTAGTCTTTAGTGTGTCTATAGTAGTCTTTTGCTCTTTGCCCTAATTAAAGCTAATGTCTTTCCTCAAAAGATTAGTAAGGGGCTTAGTAATTATAGAGTAATCCCTCACCTATATCTATAAAATATCGTGATGCTTAAGAAAGCCCTCACTTTTACTAAGTTAATATAAGCAACCTATTTATAGATCTTAATTATCTTTGCTTCCTCTAGATAATATCTATTAGTGCCGTAAATATAGCTAATAATTATTACTGCTTCCTAGGCTTATTATAACTTAACTATAGCTACTATATACTCTGCTAGCTCTAAATTAATAAGCACGTTATCTATATTCTTTAAATGTTCCTAAATGAATCTGTAACTACCTAGATAAAGCTGAACCTCTTAATTATTATACCTAGAAGTTAGCCCTTTAATTATAATATTGTTTAGAAACGCTTTATAGTAGTAGGGTATAAAATTATATAGGATCCTAATTATAATCCTTATGAACTATGTAACTGAATTCATAGCTCTTTGAGGAAGGGTGTATATCTGTAATAAGCTGATTAGTGACGTGAATATTGTTATATCTCTGCTTTTAATATTAAGGGGGACTTAGTTATAACTTGAGAAAAAGTCTAATAGGGATAATAGTTAATATATTAAAAATTCTTCTAAAAGGATTTCTGCTAAAGGTAGTAAAGCTATATCTTAAATTGTAACGCTATTTAACTTAGTTACTAAGTTAATTAGTCTCATATTGAAGTCCTTTTTTATATAAGAAAGAAAGTATGATAGTAGGATATACAACTTCCTTCTAGAATTCCCTTATTGTCAGCGTCTTCTCAGTATGCCTGTGGCAGTACTGATAGGTCTTGGTATCAAGGGAGTGAAAGTCTTGTATTATCGTGTCCTATGATATTGGTGTTATTTATAGACGGCAGACGCCACGTGATAGTGGCAGTATGCCACGTGGCAGTAACTGTACGTTACGGTACGTGACAGTGACTGCGCACCATTTGTATGGTGACACTTATTAAGTCTATTCTTTAAGATAGACATAATTTCCCTTCCTAATCCCCTTAGAATAGGGATTCCCTTTGCTTACTAGGCTTTATAAAGTATAGTTTAAATTATCTGAGGAGGGGCAATAGAAGGGTAAATAGAGCTATAGTAATTAAATTCCCAGGCTAGAGCCTTTTCCCTTATATTTAGAATTATAGCGAGGAGCTTCTTTTTATTTAGTAGCAAATAGTTAATAATCTTAAGTACTACTTCTAGTTAGGCTTTTATAAGTTATAATCTAGCTTTAATCATTAAAAACTTTAGCGTATATAGGCCTGCGAATGGGGTATTTAGGTCCACAACTATAGTTTTTTTAGCCCTTAACCATACCTTAAGCTTCTACTCTAGGTCCCTATCTAGTATTAAGCTATCTAATATAGTATTATCTACTAGTTAAACCTTCTTATCCTTCGTCTTATATAGAGTACTAATATCTTCTGTGGGTTGAATTATCGCTTTATCTATCTTGGAAAAGTCGGAAGGGTTGCTGCTAAGCAGGATGGCATCTATTAAGGAAATAGTTTTAAATCCGCGCTAATAAAGTCTTTTGCGCTTTTCTCTCTATCTTTTTCTCTTATCTGTCTGCTTTATAGGTCTGCAAATAAAATATTTGTAATTAGGGCTAAAGTCTTTATATCCTTTCGTGCATTTAATACTTATTATTATATTATAGATAATATCTAGTTTGGGGGTAACTTCTTATTAGATTATAATCTCTATAATCTTATGGAAAGTACTACTAAATTCTTTAAAAACTATAATAACTTCTTTATCTAGTAATAACTATTACTATATATCTTCTAGTATATTATTAGAGTTAACTATTTATTATATCGCTTCAATATCTTTACAAGCTCTAATAAAATCTAGTATTATATCTAGCTCTTCTTTATCTTTAACTTTATCCCTCTTAGGCCTCCCTATAAGCTCTAAGCCTACTACTATAATAGGTCTTTTAGTAATACCTTTTAGTTTTTTAATTAAAGGGACGACTGAGGGAATATAAGGGCGCGTTAGCACTAACATACAACGAATTAATCTATTTCAGCAATAATCTCTAGAAAGCGAGTAGTTAAATCTCTAATATAAAAAGATAATAGGATATTAGTCTTAATATTCCCAGACTAAAGGACTCTAACTATCTAGTTCTACGCATAGTCTAAGGTTATTCTAGTCTTAAGGATAAAAGGGGCCCTAAGTATAAGATCCTTATTATAGGTGTTCTTAGGGAAAATAAAGAAGCTAATATCTTGAATTGCGCTATTACTAATATAGATATTATCTATAATTGCGCCTGCGAATTAAGTCCTTTATTCTTTATTAGTAATCCCTCTTATACCTATATTAGTCTTAAGTATATTATCCTATAGACCTAGTTATTAAATATAACTTTTACTAATAAGGTTAATAGCTAAGCTCTATCTATAATACCTCTAATTAGGAAATTCCCAGACCTATTTAAGGTAATTATAGTCTACTAATAGGTTATAATAAAATTAAGAACTGTGATCCGTCTTAGTGGTAGAAGTAGATTAGTATCCCACTCTTCTGCAATGATATTTATTTCAAAGACAGAATTAATAGTTTACATATTGAAGTCCACATACTTAGTCTATAAATACTTACTTAAAGCCTTAATAGTGGTTATAGATGAGGTGAGCTCCTTTGTAGAGGCTCTGTCCTTGTTCTAACAATTCATCTATTCTTATAATTCTTTAGTACTGGATCCCATTTTGTTAAACTAGTTAATAAGCGATATATCTACTAGGATAAAGACCTTATAGGCCTTTAAGTTACATCTATCTTTATACTCGTTAAGTATAGCTTTAGCAGTATTATAAATAGTCTTATCCCAATTAGGCTAGTTTTTATGCAGAAAGGCTTTAGGAACTGCGACCTTCCTATTTAACCTCTTGCTATATAGTTCTATAGTAAGCGCGCGGCTATTTTAAGCATTCGTGTCTTTAATTAAGGGTTTATTTTCTGTCTCCTCTATCTTAGCAGGAACTTAGTCTTTACCTAGCTCTTTAGTGGTATCTAGAAGGGTAATATTATTATCTTTATTATCAAATAGTTTTTAAGTCTACTAGTAATGCGGGTAGGAGGGTTCTAAACTATTAGTAGGTTTACTAATCGCAAGGCTTATTAGATATAGGTATTATAGGGTTTATTGCAATAGCTTAAAGGCCTTAACCTCTCTGCTGCTATAATATCCTCCACTAAGTTAATAAACTAGTACTTTAGCTTAAAGCTAAAGAGAGTGGTGTTAATAGAATTATATAATTATGTAGCTATTTCCCCTTAATTTGTAGGCCTAATAGACTAACTAGACTGCGCCCTATTGTAATTAATAATATGAGCAACTTCTTCTAGTAGATAGGGCCACTATTTTAACGCTAGTCTGCTTATTGCTATAGTATAACTTAGGTAAAACTCTTTATTAATTAGGATATACTTAAAGATTATCTAACTATCTATTAACTTTACATTTTAATCCTTATTAATAATACTAGTCTTAATTTTAGCTAGGGAGTTAAGTGTCCCAATATAGTAATAAGGTACTATATAATAGCAAATCCCATTTTAGCTCGCTATAAGAGCTTTAATATAGGTACTAACGATATAATTAACAGCGCTACAAACCTAATAGCATCTAGTAGCCTAAAAGTAATTATACCTCAGGGAGCTATCTAACTACTAGTAGCTACCTTAGTAGCTACCTTAATACCCACTGTAGTAGCTGCCTCTGCCTCTTTCCTTAAAATCTTAGCCCTATTAATAACTACCTCAATAGCCTCCTTAAAAGCCTTAATTCTAACTATACTAGTAGGATTATTACTAATATTAGGTCTACAAATTATCTTGAGATTATTCATTATATACTTTAGTAGCCTCTATAGCATTTAAGTTAAAAGGTATATCCCCTTAACTAGTAACCCTTCTAATAAGGGCCAAAATATCTATCTTATAGTTAGCCCTATTAACATTAAGGGTTCCAAAGTTTTCCACTAGAGAGTCAACGATAGAGCTTACTATTTAGGCTGCTTAAGGCTCCTTAGCCTTTGTCTTTAGCCTAGTCAAAATCGTTTTTAAAGGGATAGATAAGGTTATTATAGGCTTAGGTTTAATAAGGCCTAATAACTACTAAAGTTCTTATTAAGCGGTACACCATCTGATAAGGGCATTTTTAACTACTATCTACTACTTTAAAATAACTATAGTAGGCTTATAGCCTAACTCTTAAGCCATAGCTTTTATAGCCCTCTCAGAAAAGCAATAGTAAGCAACCCAAGTAAGCTCAGCATTAACAAGATCTAGATATCCTCGCTATATAGTATACTAATAAAGCTAGCAAATAGTAGCAATTAAGGCTATAAATAGGGAAGAATCACTATCTTTAATATAAGGTCCTATAATAAGGTTTCTAAGGTCCTTATTTAGATCCTATTAAGTCTTTAGGTCTATAAATCCAAATTAGTAAATAGGTTTCTCCTTAGCTCTAGCCTAGGTCTTAGCTTTATTAATATATAATTGCACTATATCTCTATAGTTAGTAGAACTATATATATAGACTTTATTCTTTATATCCTCATTAACCTTATAATATAGCTTTAAAAGGCTCTTATACTCTATAAGGAAGTCTGAGATATTAGTTCTAATAAACTTAGGCGCTCCAATCAAATAGGGAGTTATTATAGCAATAGTGGGACGCTTTATAAGGATATCCACTAGGATAGCAAAGTCCTAGTTAGTATAACCCCTCATTAACATGCTAAAAGGGCTTAAGGAGGCTAGGTTAGGCCCTAAGTTAAGATTTGCAGGCCTATTCTTACTATCCTCAGAGACTAGTTTATTTAGAGCTTAAGATTATATCTTATTAAATAAAGGGCCTAGAAACTATTCTTTAGGCTGCTTTCCTTTACTAGAAGAGAACTTAGTATCTAAGTTACTAGAATAAGAGGTAGATATATTATTTATAGGTTTATAAATACTAGGTTAATTATATTTAAATACTATTAAGTAATTATTTACTAAATCTCTATAAGATATTACTAAGTAAATAGATTAATATAACTTCCTAATATCTTTAAGAGTAAAGGGAGTAGTAGTAGGTCTTCTAAATAATAAAATGAAGAGTAATAAAAAAGGAAAGGAATATAGATAAATATAGAAAGGCTTTATAGCCTTAGTCTTACTACCTTAGTAGTAATCCCACTCTAAGTCTCAATATTCAAATTGGGAAAGTCTTCCCTAGCAGGGCTCCTATCTCAAAATCTTATAGCTTACCAAATTAAAATACTTTATATATTAGTATACTTACTCTTAGCACTCTAGGCTATATTAAAATAGGTTTATTAATATTCTTTTTACTAATCTAATTAATCTCACTTTACTTATTAGCTCAGTAAGACTACTATTTCTCCTATATTAGTTTTATCTATAGCTTTTTAGCTATCTCAGCTATAATAGACTAATTAAAAAGACTAGTAGTAGATAAAAGTATTTAAGAAAAAGGCGAGGAATACAAGAGAGAAAAAAGAAAAATAGTTAGTTCCAGCTAAAATACCAAAAGAAGGGAGGATTTCAGGGTCTTCGCAATTCCTATTAGCTTTTTTAAAAGAATACATAGCCATAGTAATCCCTCTATAGGCTAATAGGTCTATAAATCGCCTATTCTCCTCTATCTAAGTTATGTTATTATTTCTTCATTTCTTTATAGCAGCCAGATATCATAATTATCTAAAAAGGAGTAAATACATATTAGTATGTATTATGACGGCGGGACGTCCGGACGCAATAAAGGCACCCCACTCTCTTAGAAACCTTTGAGGGTTATAGTAAAGAGCAAAAAGATCCGCCTCTAGGCACTATTAGGATAAGCAGGAGCCTAGTAGGGACTATAAAAATAGTAAATAATATAAAACTACCCACAAAAGAATAGAAATAATAAACGTAGGCTTAAAAGATACGCGTAGCGATTCGCAGATCTAATCAGAAAGAATAGGAAGAATTAGACTTAAAATAAAAGAGATATCATAGAAATCATATATAGGATTATTAAGGTATGAGCCTATTGAGGCTGAAAAGACTATGAAAAGAAATGCCAAAAACTATGATGATGAGAGCCGTGAAGTTCCTACTCTCCTCCCCGCATCGCAGTCTTCTGCTTTTAGACCCCATTGACAGTGGGCCTGTGACTCCGCTGACTGAGCGGCCAAGCCATCCTGTCCCATCCCAGTAGTAGAACGACGCAGAGGATGCGTATAAGCACGCAGCTAAGAACAGCTACCAAAACCAACATAAAACAACCCCTGAATAGAGTCGTGCGCCCTTAGTACTACGCTAGCAAGGGCGACTCACTACTAGATGGTCCTCAGAGTGAGGGAAACTTATATAGAGCTAAGGGACTTCTGATTAGGAGCCACCTAGGTAGTGAGATCTCCCTGGGATATTGCAGAATTAAGTAATATGCCTTATTGAAGTAATGTAACACCCTAGAAATAAGCTATAGGTAGCTAGCTATTCGATTAGAGAAGAATAAAGTAAAACATAAGATAAATATAAGTATAATTATAGTGTTTGTGTGCGAGCGTGATTTAAGAAAGATAAAAAAAAGTAATAAAAGGTTAATAGTTCTCCTCTCTAATTATTCTAATTAGACTTTATATTCATATAAGGTTCTTTAAAATAATAATTAAGGAAAGAAGAAATCTAAACGGAAATAAAACTAGCTAATCTACTTACTACCTAGCTCTAACTATTCCTATTATAATTCTAAATAGACTTAAAGAATAGTAATTTATACTTCCGGGCAGTAAAGTAAAAAAGAAAAAAAGAAAGAAAAAAAAGAAAATAGAGCCTAAAAGAAAAATAAAACTAGCTAATCTATTTACTACCTAACTCTAATATTATCTCTATTACTATTCTAAATAGACTTAAAGAATAGTAATCTATACTTCTAGGTAGTAAAGTAAAAGAAAAAGAAAGAGAAAAAAAAACAGAGCTTAAGCTTTAAAAAGAAAACTCGAAAATAGCTTAATTATCCCCTTATAATCCTAAATAGACTTAAGGATTGCAATATCTATGTATTCTAAAGCGCTAACTAGCTGTCTAACTATCCTTAATTAATAACTAATTCACTCTATTACTCTAAAGTTTCCTTTAGCCTTAAGAGCAATAGAATTGCTGCAAGCTTTCTATTTTGATGGTCTGCACTTATCTCCAGTCCAGGACTCTCCAGGTAAGCATACTATCTAATCGGGGTAATAGCCTCATAGCTATATATAAGGTAGTAAGGTGTGAATCCTATTGGCCTATAAAGCGTTATTTAATTAGTGAATAAAATAGTAGGTAGTATTAAACCCTAGTTCTATTGTCCTCCATCTGATCTAGTTGAGATAGTATATATAATTAGTTAGTAACCCTTAAATTTAGGCTTATTAAAAGATTAGATAGCTAATATATTGTTTTAGTAATAGTAATAGTTATGGTATAGCTTAGTATTATTAAATGAAATATATAGCGTGAAGAGTTAATAGTTTAAAGAAAAGGAATACTGAGGGCTGAACTAGTATTGCTGCTGCAATTAGGGCGACCCTAACCTAAAAAACAATAGTAGCTACTAAACCTTCTTCACAAAGCCTATATATAGCCTAAATAAACTTTGTGACTATTAAGCCTAAATCCTACTCTAGAGATACTATGCTTCCTCTTCTAGAAAGTAGGGCCTACTTAACTTAAAGCTAGTATGCTATCTAATCTATTTAGCGCTAGAGGAAGCATAATTAAAGGGAAGTCCCTAGATCTACTACTATTAACCTATATATTAATTTTAGCTAAACCTAATCTAGAGAAACCTTATTGCGCTCTACTTCTCCTGTATTCCTATGTTTAATTAGCCCTACTTACGCCTAAATACTAACCTAATCTCAGATTTAAAAACGGGCCTTGCTGCATTTCTAATAGAAGTCTCTAGGGGTAGAATAGTATTATTAAGAGTTATTAAGTTTATAGGTAAAAGTTAAGGGTTTTTTATAATGCCCATAAAGATCTTATCTGCGCGGAATTATTATTCTTCATTATTCTTAAGCACTGTCTAAATAGACTATATATAAATCTAGATAGGGCACTACCTCATAGACTAATAAGGAGATTAGGTATTTAATTTACCTACGAGGCACTACTAGAATAATATAGAGAATATATATAAGCAGGCAGCTGAGAATAGCTACTAAAACTAACATAAAATAACCCCTAAATATAGTTATACGCCCTTAGTACTACGCTAGTAAGGGCGACTTACTACTAGATAGTCCTCAGAGTGAGAGAAACTCATATAGAGCTAAGGGACTCCTAATTAGGAGCCCCCTAAGTAGTGAGATCTCCTTAAGATATTACAGAATTAGGTAATATACTGTATTAAAGTAATATAATACCCTAGGAATACGCTATAAGTAGCTAGCCGTCCAATTAGAGAAGAATAAAGTAAAATATAAAATAAATATAGGTATAATTATAGTATGCGTATGTAAGCGTGATCTAAGAAAGATAAAAAGATAATAAAACGTCGATAGTCCTCCTTCCTAATTATCCTCATTAGACCTCATATTTATATGAGGTCCTTCAGAGTACTAACTAAAGAAAGAAGAAACCTGAAAGAAATACAAGACTAGCTGATATATTCGCTGCCCGGCTCCAGTAGTAGCTAATATAGTACTAGAGACCCTACAAATATAACTTAACCTTTCTAATTATATTAATAATAGATCTCAAAAGCCTCTCTAAAGTTTAATAGGGACATAACCTAAATAATAAGGAGTCTTTTATTTTAATCTAATTACTTTATCCTCTTAAGCTCTTTATAGCTACTAGACTATTATTAATAAAGTAACAACCTCTCTGAAAATATAAAAAAGGGATTTAAGAGTATTTTAGTTATTAAGATTAAGAGATAATATATCACTAGTATTCAATGAAGCTTATAGCTATAAGGTTAGGAATTATAGGGCTGATATACTAAAACATTCTAAGGTTATTATGAAGTTAATAATAGATTTAATTAATAAAACTAATATAATATAGGAATATATGTAAGGTAAACTTCAAGATATAATATATATTTGAGATATAATAGTAATATAGTTCAAGATCTATTATAAGTAGGCTAGTATATATAATATTGAATAGTATGCACTAAGGATAGGAAGAATTTAAGATTAAAGAGTATATACCTCTAAAAGGATAGGAAATATTAAGATATAGTGGGGTGTCAAAAGTATCGGCCACCCCACTAGTTTCCCAGCTACCCGCATTCTGACCCCATTACTTTAAGAGCAAATTATAAAGCTACTACTATGCGGGTTGTGATGGAAAATATATTTGATTTATAGCTCAAAAGTAGCTCTTTAGTATCTTATATACTATCCCTTAGCTTTGCGAACTACTTCAAGTCGCTATAGTAGTGAATCAATTAGCTGCTAAATCTGGCCCTGAGGGATAGCCTTCTATGCTACCTCAATTTGCTGCTTGAATTTATTAATATTAAGCTCGTTTTGTTTTTAGTTGAATAGCCTCAGGGAATATCTTCCGAAGGTTTATCTTTATTATCTGCTAATAGTGCTTAATAGGGTTAAGATTAGGCAACTATAGGGGCTAGTTAATTTAGCTTATACTCTTTATAAATATCTACTACTTCGTTTGTTCTGCTATATAGATAGGGGCGTTATTTTAAATAAAATAGCGCATATTATTATAGTTAGGAAGTAATTCTTCCTCTAAGTAGTTGATATAACTATTAGCTATATAGCTATTATATAATAACTCTTAAATTATAGTTAAGAAAGACTAATTTACTATATTTATCTCTCTATATTATAGCTTATACTATAATAGATATATTCGCCTTTATATAACTCTTAAAGTTAATAAAATTAGGCTGCTGTGAAGGGCGGGCCCCACAGGGGCGTAGTGCTGCAGCCAATAGCATCTCAGCCTTCAGTACGTGCGTGCGCAGCGGTACTACCAATTCGGCTATAAGAGCGCAAAAGGTACGTAACAACAAGTCATCCACTTGTTGCTTGGCTGCACTTAAGTATGGGATATGTCCGCCACTGATGCGACCGTGGCGTAGCCCGTAGCAATGGGGCATAGCCCGTAACACTGCTAGCACTTATGAGATAGCTTGAATACCTATTTAGTAGGTGCGGATATATTATTTTAGTAGGAGGACTTATTAGAGAACTAACTTTATATTATAATATATTAGCCTATATAGCAATATAGAGGGTATAGATAATAAAGGATATATAAATTTTTAATTTTCAATTTTAAGTAGCTACTTTAATATAAATTTAACCTACTTAGTTACTACTTCCTTTATAATATATAGCTGCTTTATAGCCCTCTATCTTTAGTATCCTAATGTGTGCAGAGTCCTCTTAATAGTGCTGAGAGAGACTGAAGTAGATGCGACTGTAAGAAGGCTCTAGTAGGTGCAATAATAATCCCTTTTAGTAGCGCGCACTAGAGGATGCTTCTCTCGACGCGTTAGTATAGAGGGACGGCCTTTGCAACTTCCTAAATCGAAAGTGTGGTGTTTTTTATAATATTCGAGTATATAGGTAATAGTATTGCGGGAGCAGTTAAACGCATTAGTAATAGAGGCCTTACTTTACCTGTAGTAGAAGGCTATAGTAATTATAACACGCTCAAATTAAGTAAGTTTATCGCGAGTACTTCGACTTACTAATAGTTTAGTACTAAATGCGCGTAAATTAGCCTTTATATATAAAAGTTAGAGTAGTTAGCAGGTTGAGGGATAATTATGGGAGGACGCGTTGAGGCGTAAAGTAGTGGTGGGGTGGCTGATACTTTTGATACCCCACTATATATTAAGACTAATTAGTATAAAGCTTAACTTCTAAGATTTTATCTAAAGTTAGTGTTTATAGGTTTGAGATATTTATATGTTAGAAGTGTGGACTCTTATTTTCCTTTAGAATTATTTTATTAGCCTGGAGGCTAGAATAACTATATTAAAGTTAGCCCTTAGTTTATTCAAATATATTAGATATTTAGGCTAATAGATGTATACATTTGAATATCTGAATAGCCTCAATTCGACTATTTGCTTGGTTTATATATTTAAAAGATTTGTTTGGAGAGCTGCGCTGTAGCGGAACGCATGAAAGTTCATTGAATAAGGCATAAATTCGTGTCAGGCTTTTTGCCTGGTTGGCGTCTAGCTCGCTAGATCTATACAATCTCTATGATGTCCCCAAACCCATACTCCGAACCAAAAAAATCTCCTCGGCGGGGGAAGAGGGCGCGAATAGCGCCAGTAGCAATCAACTCCTAAAAATGTCCTGGTGGACGACGTGAGATTCTCGTCGTTGGCAAAAGTAACAGGCTATTCCGTAGCCTCTCAGGATGGAGGAATGCTTAGTCTGCTGGAGAACCCAGCGGCGGGGGTGCCGACCGAAAGGTATGCTTTAGAGCACATGCCATTGAAGGCATTTAGTCCTCGGTCTTGTGGAGAGAGCCGGTGATGTAGCCCTCCTCGAGGTTGTCGATGGTCTGAACGTCCTCAGCAGAGAGCTCGAAGTCGAAGGACTCAAAGTTGGACTTGATGCGGTGGGCAGTGAGAGACTTGGGGAGCACGATGTTGCCCTTGCTGGCGTTCCAGTTGAGGAGGATCTGAGCTGGGGTCTTGCCATACTTCTCGGCAATCTGGCCAATGACGGGGTCCTCGAGCTTGTTGCCACGTGCGAGAGGAGAGTAAGCCTCAATGGCGATGCCGTGGGAGCGGCAGACATCGACGAGCTCCTGGCGCTGGAGAAAGGGGTGGACCTCGATCTGGTTGACAGCGGGGACGACGGAGGTCTCAGCGATGAGCTCCTGGAGGTGGATGGCACCGAAGTTGGAGACACCGATGGAGCGGACCTTGCCGAGGCGCTGGGCAGTCTCAAGAGCTCTCCAGGAAGCAATGCGCTTCTCCTTGTCGTCGGAGGGAGAGTGGATCAGGTAGAGGTCGAAGTAGTCGAGCTGGAACTTCTTGAGGGAGTCGCACAGGGCGTTGAAGGTAGCCTCGTAGCCGTGGTCGGCATCCCAGAGCTTGGTGGTGACGAAGACCTCGCTGCGGGGAGTGCCAGTCTTCTCGAGCCACTTCTTCAGAGCGCGGCCACAAGCCTCCTCGTTGGCGTATCTCGCGGCAGAGTCGATGTGGCGGTAGCCGGCGTCAAGGGCGGCGGTGACAGCGTCCTCGGTTTCCTGGCCGTTGGGGGCCTTGTAGACGCCGAGGGCGATCTGGGGAATCTCGTTACCATCGTTGAGCTGGACGGTGAGGCGGGGAGAGTCGCAGGGAGAGGCGTAGCCGGAGTCCTGGCGGCGAGGGTTGATAACCTTCTCCATACCAAGCTCAGGCTTGCGGGAAGCGAACTCAGCGGCGGCCATTTTGATTGTAGGTGGTGTTGTTGTGAGTGGAAACTATCGAAGATGGAGATGATTGGGTATCAGGTAGGCTGCCGAGAAGCGCTGAAGATGGAATTTGAACGTGATGAGATTGGATTCAAGTGTTGTGTGATGATGAGTGCGGAAAAGACCCATTGAAGAAGATCGATCCTGTCCTTTTTATCCTTTTGGATGTCTCTTCGATGGCAGTGGATGGCCTCCTGTTTCCTTTCTCGGACCGATGGCATCTTCCTGTCGCCTGCGGCGGACCCGCCGTAAATTTCCCGTCCGTACTAGGTTGATGCCCCGTTATCGACGCTGGGGACTGTGCCCCGTAGAATCTGGGCCTGTACCTGTTGTTGTTGAGTCGGTATCTCGATGTTGTGTTTTCGAGTCGGTGCCGGCGGTTCCCAGTCGGGATCCGTCCGTTGTCTCAACGGTTACCGTCGTGACAACGGACGACGGTGCTGGGTTGAACCGTCAAAGGCCCCGTTACACTTATCGCTGGGCCACCGACCCGCCTGTTGTGGAGCCAATGACGTAGACGTTCTCCGCCGACGCTGAGCCGTTACTCCGCCGGAGGATGGGCCGGTGACGTGCCGTGTCTCCGCCGGAGGTGAGCCGATGGGCCATGTCCGAGTCAGGATGGCCGCAGACTGTAGGCCTCGAGTTCCCACCCCGAATCCCGACCAAGGCTGCTTGGGCCTAAAAGGCGATTCAGGGCTTATCGATACTAACGAACCGGTGTCTTGATCTCGTTATGCGGCTGAAGTATTTACTAGGTTTAGCACAGCCCGGAGCTTGGTTGTTGAGCCTCAATTGCCTTGGATCCTTTTTTCCCGGGGCGGTGGCAAACAGATTGATCTTCAGCCTCTTAGCGTCAATCTTGCGCTCGGTAGACGCGATAATTTTTCTAGAAAAACTGGAGCTCCAACAAGGGAGTAATATTCGGTCTATTCTCCCCGAGGGCACGTTGAGGACGCATTGAAGCGGCATGGACATTGGACATGATTGGCGCCGTTTCAGTCGCACCGTTTGATAGACCCGCGGCAGAAATGGTGGCCTTCGACATCGACCTCGAGGTCCTCCACGGAACACCGCAAGTGGTGCTTCGTCCTGGGTAAGGTGTGTCGAATGGAAGCCGCCCTTAGCGACCGGCGAAGACTCCTCTCGACATGACGTCAAGCTGCCGAAGTCATCACAGTCAAGGTGGATCGTCTCAAACGTGGTGTTTGTCAGACTCCATGACAAACCGGATCTTGAAGCCCAAAAAGTAAGCGCGACGCGGCATGCGAGTCGCGATTTCGCCATCACATGTATGCCATGGCCATGTACGAAAATACAACTGCAAAGTGCAGAGCAGACTGCAGAGTTTGGTGTACAGGTCCTCGCTGTCACTGTTGCTCCGCTCAGCTCAGATGGACTAATGGAGGGACGGAGGGATGGAGAACACGGTGAAAAGTCTGTTTCCAGCGTTAACGTCGCTTGGGCCAAGTTGGGCCTTTTGGGGACTCTCAACCCCTGCTTGACATCTCTGATTGGCCTCGTCCCCTGCGGAACTCAGGAACGTGGTTTCAGGCAAGACCGTGATGTCATTGGAGGGTCCGATGTAGGGCGAGATGGAGGCATGTAGCCTGCAGGACCCCTGTCGGGAGTGTTCGGAAAGGCCCGCTCTTCCTTCAGCCTGGGCGGAACTTGGCTGCCTCTTGGGAACTCGACAATTTGATTCTGCGCGTTTGCAACAGCTTGATAGCTATTGGAAGTTTGTCCTTATCGGCGCTTATCCCGTCTTGTATTCGGCCGGACACTCTCTCGGGGCCTTGCTTGGTTGGTTGGTCGTCCTCAATTCGAGCCCGGTTAGTTGAGATGAAAGGATTCAGAAGGGATGTTCTCTGCAGAGACCCTGATTGCCCATTGAGCCCCATTGATGTTCGCTATCCAAAGAAGATTTTCACATGTGCGCCAAGCCGCCAGCCAAGCAAAGCCGGAAGCGCCTCCGACCTCTCGAAGCAGTAGATCGGCGGGAGAATTCCGGATTGTCCTCTGGAATTGCTCAAAGCTGCGAAAGAAGCCGCGCCTCCGCTCCGCCTTGCAGGAAAGCCTTCTACAATCCCGGTTGAGAAATCGATGCCAGCCTCCATCTACCTGAAAAGGCATCTATCTACATAAGTGCTTGATTGGTGTGTGTATGTGTGTGTGTGTGTGCGCGCCCGTCCGGCCTGAGACAAGGCGCTATCAGAGACCCACGCGTTCTCCAATTTACTTTTATCTCGTCCAAGGCAACGTGCATATTCTCGCGTTGCTAATCCGCCTGGCGTGATTGTGGACTTCAAACAGTGTCTCTTACTGGGTAAATGCCTCGTAATGTGGATGGCACTGAGGCCAAGGGACCCAGAGGCCCAGGAATCCCGTCTCACGGCGAGAAGTTGGTAGGGGTATCAACACACAGACGGAGGGCAGATATCCGGTGGATCCCTGATGCAAGGTGAAAAATGTCCCTCGTCTCTCAGCCTCTCAGGAGTCAGAACGGTGCATGAAGGCCAGAAATCCCAATAGGATTCGGTATCATTGGCGGTGAGTTGACCTTCACACACCGATAATGGGGCAAAAAGGCCCCACCTGCCCAGCATAACATTGATAATGGATTTTTCTCTCGAGACTCGAGGAGACCAGAGGCTTGGTCGTTGCAGCGCCCGTCTTCATTGGATGATGATCTAAATTTCAAACTCTGCTGGATGCCATCCCTGATGAGGCTGCAGAGTCAAACTTGGTTTATGAGGGATTTCACGTCGGCAGTCTAGCTCCTGCTGTAAGATTACGTCTTTAATGCGTCGAAATCAGGCAATAGACTGGTTTTTTGCCAGAGGCCCAGCTGAGATAGGAAGAAAAGACTCCCGCGAGGTAGCCGAGAATAATGGCGAAGCGACCGAGGTGGAAAGAAGATCCTACGAATGAAAGTTGGTTAACTAGCTACGCGGTGCGAAACACTCTTTGCGCCCGTCAGAACTCACAAGTGCAAGAAAAACAACGCACTCGGCTATGCCATTGATGTCATGCAATGCCACCAGAGGTAGAGCATATGAGTTTGTCATCAAACCACCGTTAGGCGAAACCGCCAACACGTAGATACGCAGGCGCAGAGTAACGGTGAGCTGCGTCAATCAACGCACGGCGTGGCACGAGTCAGTAAAGATGCCATTGAGCAAATCCCAATAGCGGAAATTGCAAGATAGTGCAACTTTAAAGTCTTTCAAGTTTCACGGTGTTCTGCCGCGAGTCGTCGATGTTGATCCAGTCTGATCTGCATCAACCCCAACTCGGCTTCCGCGAGAAAAGTCGGGGGAGGGGGATAAGTCGGGAGAATGGACGACGTGGAGGCCTCCTGCTGATGAAAATTTTGACCAAGCAAAAAGTTTTGTTTGATCGGAGTGAGTTTGGAGTTGGCGAAGTTGCAAATTGCGAGGAACATGGGTTATGGTGTTCGAAGTGCAGCGATGTAGTTGCACTTGGCGAAAATAGTAAAAAGAAAAGAACCATCGGTGACTGCACCCCACACTAATGCCACAGCTCACGATGGCTTCAAATATGGGTCACGACCGGAAATTCACTCACGAAGGGCAAACACCAAAAAAGGTGGTGAACCTCTCTCAGCGAAGAGTTTCTGCGACTCGGTGGGATATTTCATACTTGCGGTTACCCCTCGACGGCTTTGCAAGTCGTTGTGGCAACAATTTTTGGGGCCGAAAGACGGAATTTGGCTCAAAATCAGCATGCCACGCGATCCTGCGATTGAGAAGTTCTACGGGAAAGCCCAAGGACTGCTTCAGTTTGCCTCAAGAGCATTATTGAGATATTCAACACCAGCTCAATCGACCAGATGCACACAGATCGTCGCATGTCGTTGACGGCCGACAGCCTCAAACTCCACATCGTGAAAATAAGTGGCTCCAAGGTTTTGGTGGTGGTGGCGGCCCTCCGGCTGCCCCAGACCACGTCAGATGACCACGCTTGTGAATTCGAAGGACGGGAAAACCGCAACCTGAGCTTCTCGTATTGCTTCAAGATACGCCGCAACTTCTGAACAATGCTTCCCGCCTCGTTTTCGGGGACGCTTAGGAAATGGCCGGGTCATGAAACCACAACTTGTACATTTCATGTTCAGTAGCAGACACTCGCCTTGGCGTCATCAGAAAACTTCCGACGAGAGTCAGCGACGCACAGCGTGTGCAAGTATCGTGAGATATACCACCTACCGAGCTTCTCGGCCTGTGAATAGCAGACCTGATCTCGTGTTTTTGCGGTGCAGAATCATGGACTGAAGTCATTTTAATGTGTCGGTTCCAATTTTTGAGGTCCAATTCTTCCACCCACCCGTATTTGTCAAATATGCTCCGCGATGTCGATCTGCAAACACCTGTTCCCACGAGCCGCACCTCCTTTAGACCAAAACCCAAGTTTGCGGTTACGGAGCCACGACGACGTTAATCACCCAGGCCACCGTCGCGTCTCAGCCCGACCACCACGAACGCCACCTCGCGGCTAGCAACTGGAGTCTCGCTTGAACACAGAACCACCACACCGCGGATCGTGACGCTGTGGGTGGGGACCGGTTACCTTGGAAGCCTCGTCGAAACCTTGAAAGTGCAAGAGAAGAGGTTTCCGCGGGGACGGAGGTGGCCGCGGTGGTACGGGTTACCGAGAGGCTAGAGCGGACAGGGCGGCGGTCCTTTGACAAGCTCACCTTTTTCTTCTTTCGGCCGTGGGTTCCGCCGGTGCAGAAGCGAGTGGCGTGCTTCTGGTCCTGCCAATCCGGATGTCGGCATGTTTCTGCCTCGACTGTGGGCCTCGTCGAGTTCGGGGGTAGAAAATTCGGCGATCGTGAGTCCGGGCTCGGCGAGGGTGGGGCCGGCATCCGCGAGAGAGGTCGGTTTAGGTCAGCCGGGGCCGATGCCGTTTGGAGCCCCGACTGAAGGAGCATCTCGGAGTAAGACGGAGCTCTGACGTGACACTGCTCGAAATTTTACGAGGCAGCCCTGGCTCCGGAGGTCATTCAACCGTGTTTCCCCGTTTGATATCTCACTAGGGGTTCCAGGTTCGGGAAGAATTGGACTCTTCCTACTCCTGCCGGTGAATGCGATTGCGCTTAGGGTGTACGCTAGAGCGCGATATTACCACCTTCCATTCCCTCTTCGAATTTTCAACAGTGCTTTGCGTCCCACATAAATGTAGAAAGCAGACAAGAAAAAGCAAGAGAAGATTGAATTCATAGCCTGGAGAACAACCGGCTGCCTTCCGCTATTCGTGCCGATATGAAAATGCCGTATAAATCTAGGCTAGTAGTGCTCTCCAGGAGAGGTGTTTGAGTACCCTATGAACACTGATATGAGTCTAAGGCCAATGTAGCTTCAATCCTGTCCCTCGAGTTAAGCCTCGCACAACAGAGGTTCCCAAACATAATTACAGGACTGTCTTTACACATTTAGGATAATGAGATAGTCTGCAAAACCGCACTTACACAGTCAACATAGACTTCCTAGTGCAAAAAAAATTTTGTTGTGACTCTTGCCTTTTGAATTCAAGCTTCTCGTGAATTGAGTAGAAGGTTTACGAACATATATATCAAAATTCGAGTTCACGGAATGGTCAAACGTAAGAGCCTGCCCCGGCGCAGTGTATTCAAGACATCTAATGGAAGCTATGTTCGGCATCTACCTTGACATCGGTAGCAAGCTTTCAAGGATTTTCTTCAATTAGCCAATGACGAAAAAAGCTAAAGATTGTCGTCTCCTTTGATTGCACTTCTTCCCACGACAACGAGTGGCGGATGATACAATTGTGCTGTTATCCCCTTGAGACTCTCCTAATGAATCGCGTTACGTTATTTTGAGTTACTCCGCGCAGCGTTACTTATGAACCTCTTATATACAAATTTTGATTTATCACAAGATTTGGCAATTTTCGATTGATACGAGAAGGAATATTTGTTTGTTAGCACACTTCGCCGCGATGGCTCATGCCTCGATTTGAAAAAAAAAACCAAAAAAAGCCCCCCCTCAATACTTGCAAAGCAGAAGGAAAAGCACTGGCCGGATTGTAGCTCACTCTCAGCACTTCGACAGTCTTTCTTGTCACTGAGGATATGTTCTGTGTCTTCGGAACTCTCTATCAATGTGGTACAGTGACACAGCTGGCCTGATATAAAAAGAGAGACCAAGTAAGTCATTGCGGACTTCGGTAAGGGCGTAACACAAACTAACGTGTCTCGGTGAAACGAATGCTGGAGGAATGATCTCAAAACTGTGGCAAGTATCGAAACAGATGCAAAAAGCGGAGAAATACTTAGTGAATTCCCTAGCAACCGAGGTAAGAACGTAAATTTCCGCAAACTGTGTCAACTGGAGGAATACATGGCCTCTCAGTTGCCAAAAGAAATTCATGTTGCACAGGTAACCTCGAATTGTGGAACTCAAAATATCAAGTGGTATCTCAATAGAAGACCAAAAATCCTTTGCAACCAGTTCGTCCGAGATGATGAGGTACTTCGTTTCGCATCATGACGTGGTAAGTCATCGTACCGTTGGGGTGGTGTTCTTCTCTTCGATGGCCTCGATTCCTTCCTTGTCCTTCTCCTCGTCAACCGCAACGATACCCACTTCGGTCTCAGCGAATGCATCGATAACAACCTTGTAGGCAGGGACGAAGTTGACGGCAAATGCGTAACTCCACGCCAAGACGAAGAATACGAGAGGAATGACCATGGCGATTCCCATGCCCTTGGCGTCGCCAACAACGCCAAGCAAAGGGGGTACAACGGCTCCGCCAGATACACCTATTCAGGATCATCAGTTGATTGAGGCATGAGTTCGTTGGGATAGGACAACTCACCAGCAATAATGAAGCCGCTGCCTCGCTTCGAATGTCTGCCTAGGCCTCTCATACCAAGAGCCACGATCGTCGGGAAGCAGATGGATTCAAAGAAAAGTACGATGTACAACATTGCCATGCCAGTGTCGCCAGTTTGGGTGATTGATGGAGCGATGAAAATGACGCAGCACGTCAAGAAGGCAATGAAAACCCAGCGAGGCTTGACGTAGTGCATGATGCCGACACCAACGAAACGGCCAACAGCAAAAGCCGCTTGAGCACCGGCTAAGAACTTGGCTCCGAGAGCCGGGTCCGTGTTGTCCCGACGTTCGGTTACATAGTTGATAAAGAAGCTAAGTTCACGTTAGCATCCGGAAATGAGAAGGGACTTCGACAGAGACGTACCCAGCAATGGCAACTTGGGCACCAGTGTAGCAGAACTGGGCAAACGAAGCATGGAACAGACGATATTGCTTCCACAATGGCTTATCGTCGGTGTTGGCATGGGTCTCCGAAGCCTGGAACTCCATGTCTGCATCGGTGATCTCGGGGATGTGGGAGAGCCAGAAGATGACGGCGAGGAACCACACGAAGACGGCGATAGCGAGGTAGACCCATTGGACGTTCTGGAGAGCGCGCTCGTCGTCGAAGTTGAAGAAGACGTATGACCCCATGACGGGGGCCACGACGGTGCCGATACCGTTAAAGGCCTGAGAGATGTTGATTCGGATTTCGCTATGTTTCGGAGGGCCGCAGACGGTGATGTACGGGTTCGCGGCGGTCTCGAGAGAACCGAGTCCGTTACCGATGACGAAAATGGCTGCGCAGAAACCGCCGAAGCTCTTGGCAATGATGCATGGGATTGCGATGATGGCGCCTAGGCCGTAGAGGAAGAGGCCGAAGACGAAGGTGGCCTTGTAGCCCCAGTTTCGCAGAATCCAAGAAGCATGTCCGAGACTTGCAATGAGATACGCACTGTTGGGGAGACGAATTAGCAGAGTATCGCGTATCCACGGCTGTGAACACCGACAGCACTGAGTGCGTCCAAGATCAAACATACCCGAAGTAGGCGGCTTGTAGCCCGGAGGATCTTGCCCTCGTGATACCAAGGGTTTCTTGGAAATGCTTGTTGAGGGTGTCGAGCAAACCTGGCAAGCGACGAGCAGTGTCAGCATTCACGCAGGCCAAGACTTGTTCTCTGCCGATCGGCGCATAGATGACACACCGTACGAGAATCCCCAGAGGAAGAAGAGGATAGTAACCAGGAAGATGGGGAAGAGCGACTCTTTGAGAGTCAATTCGGCAGCATTCGTCCGCGCATTATCCTTCTGGCGCAAGGACCGGTCTTTGAAGAACTGCTTGACACCCATCTTGGGGTCCCGATCGTGAGATCAACTATCTTGGAGACTGGGGGAAGAAAGCAGAGGCGATGGCGCTGGTATGTTGAGGTCAAAGCCCCGGGTGCCGACACGAGACAGGCGGAGATTAGTAGCCGTTTTGTTGCTCGGACTTGTTGTGTTAATGCGCGGCAAAAGAACAGAAGTCGCCTGGGACGAGAGGAACACGGGGTCGGATGAAAGGTTATAAGAAGTCGAGCCGGCCGTACTCTCGGACGTTTCGAGCCTGAATGTTCCCATGCGCCGATTCGCTACGCTGTCGAATATGGCCATCATCCCGGTCTGCCATCGCTGCCATCGTTGCCATGGCCGGCTGACCCTCGTAAGAGAGACAGAAGGCCACACGCAGTTCGAGGTTTCCACCAAGTAAGACGGGGGTGGAGAGGCCATCGGGTATGCTCATCTGGGGTAACGGGTGTTTGGAGAAGATTGCGGGGGTTTGAAACGGCGCATTCTGAGTTGCTGGGGAAGTGGCCCCAAGTGCGGGGTGAAGGTTAGGGGAACCAGTCGAAGGAGGCGACGTGGATCTTGGAAAGGAGTTGGAGTTCGCCATACGTCCTTGGCATGCCTGCTCAGAGCTACCTACAATCCCCCCGAATGATAGACATTCAAGCATGTCATCATGTGAGGGAGAGTGGGTGCAGATTCGCTTCTTGAAAGCAGTGATTGGCGAAGCGAGCACTCAAGTTCCTGGGGTTTGTAGACTAGAACAATACAGGCGTTTGATGCAATGTTGGCCCGAAGGAGGACACACGGCTCGCAGCGCAATCCATCCACAAGCTTGGGTGGAAAGGGACACCGCAATCGTGATCACGTCTGCCATGTTTGATCCTCTGGGTCGTGGTTGATTCGTTCCAGGTGGTTGATGTAACGTTAACCAGTCTCATCTTCCAATGGCAACCTGCAAGCCTTTTACACAAATCTGTCCCCGGCAGCGCAAGATGTTCGCAGGGAGCCAGATCAGCATGCCAATCCAATCCCCAACCTACCCATCCACCCAACGTTTCCAGGGTTTCGGCTCATCGCGACACATTCGCGATAGCAGATTGGAGAAGTCCCAACGGACTGGGCTGTCGGTTTCTCAGATCCGTGTCTGATGTGCCTGCGACAAGACAGGATCTCAGGTGCCCGGGCCCGGGGCAGATACACACAACAAGACTAGAAGGGATCCTGCCGCCGAATCCGTCGCCGTGTCCGCCGCCGTTACCCGCCGCCGTTACCCTTGGGGCCACGTTATTTGGTCTTGCCCCTCCATCGCCTCTCGAATGTTTGCTTAATCTTGCCTTTGCGAAAGCTTGTCGCCTATATTATAAGCATTCCTCCAGTAATCATATCGAACTGTAATCATGTCCAAGGACCCCATTTAGCTTGTTTGAACACGACGTCTACGAGCAGGTTCAGCGATGCCTTGTCCCAATTAACCCAGGTTTGTTGCGCAAGGGAGCAAGACGTGGTTCACGTCCGCGTCTGACTAGCGGAACAAATGGCTGATTCAACTTTAGTGACTGCCATCGAGAAACTGCTTCGCTGCCGTTTGTTTTTCCGAGGTTTTTGTGTCATCTTGAGAGAGCAAGGATAGCCATGTGAGATGGGCGAGCGGGCGTGAACTGCCGAACGCGGTGCCGCAGGAGATCGGACAGGAGTTTGCGCAATGACTCGCAACGCGCGGTCGTACCACATCTAGCGCCAGCTGGCCAGAAATGGTCAGCATTCTTCATGAATGCCAAGGCTGACTTCGGCGATGGCCGTCAAGCACCCAACGGGAAGTCATCACGTCTTCTCAGCAGCACCTACACCAGCTTCCGCGCCAAGACTTGCAAGTCGGTTATGCGATGCGGACTAGCGGCGAGTAGCCGTGGCGGGCAATACGAAAGTCGGCCGGGCTTGAAACTGCTTTTCCTCATATCGTCACCGAAGGAGACGAGAGAATAGCGCAAGGAAGAATAACTCATCTATCAGCCAGGGCGATCATGGCCAAAGACTCGATCGCTCTGGCCAGTGTTGAATATACATTCGAGTTATGCTTTCTTCGAATCTTTTGGGGCCTTCGCAACCCCCTCAGCTACCATAGCCGTATGCTCGAGAGGGTCGCATGACTCTTCGCCTGATCGCGGCATCAAAAGGTCAGAGGGATGATTCTCGCCTTTCTCATCCTGTCAAACACTTTACCCCAAGCCTCTATCGTTGACCGCTCTTCGCCAAAACCTGTCCTGTACATCTTGGACATGTCGAAATGCCGGTCGGTATCGAACTGCGTGAGGAGAAAGTACTCAAACCCGGGATAGATCATGGGGTCGTCCGCGTGGCCTTTTTCAAGCCCATGCTTGCTCTCCAGCTCGTCCCACTTCGACATGTTCTCCCGGATGAATTTTCGCACTTCAATCGGGTTGTCTTGATCGCTCTTCACACCCTTCAGACCGAAGTAGTTGCACAGCACGGGCCACTTTTCTCGCCAACACGATGGCCTCCTCGCGTCACCAACGTTGAACGCATCGCCTTTCTCCACGGAGTGAGCGGCCCAGGTCGATAGGTGGAGAGTCTGTCGCGCAATCATGTCGGCCGAGGCGTCAACGCTCAGCGCGTTCCAGCTGTCTTCGGTTCCAGGGAACGGGCACTCAGCGCCGGCTCCGTGAATGTACCGGTACAAGCTGAAGAAGATGCCCAAGGAGGTTCCGAGGGAGTACCAGTTGCCGTTCGGCACGAACCCGACCACGATGTCCGGTCTTGTCTCGATCCACGACCATTTTTTCCCTCTTGAATACTCAGCGATCCAATCGAGTTGCGGGTAGTAGAACAAGCCTGCATCGTACGGCGGGCTCATTCTCGGCAGCGTCTCTGCCATCGGCGCAACCATGTTACTGGGGCGATTGCGGAGAAGATGGCAGCCGTAAGCTTTGGAGCCGGTCTGCAAGACGACGAACTCAAGATGTCGAGAATGCACGTCGACGGCTATGACGGCTCGCTTGAACATCTCAATGTTCTCATGGTACTCGGCCTCATAGTTGCGGTCCGTATGGGCCTTGTAAGCTACCCGTTTTGTCAGTAGTCCTATCTCATGTGCTCAAAATGGGGCTGACCTACCGAGATAGAAGACGTGAGTGACTTGGTCGATCGCCGAAACTTTCTCCTTCATCTTCTGGTTCACGTCATTCTGATCTCCTGCTAATAAGTCGACGCCCGAAACCACAGACAGTCTCGCGTCTTTGGGCCAGAGGGTTTTCGCCAGGTCTAGTGGCCTGTTCGTCAGTGCGATACAACCATCCCAGGTGTTGATCTCGGGGTAGTCGTGCAATATCTCGGTGACGAAGGACCACCCAGACACACCGCTGGCGCCGTAAATGAGTGCTGTTTTCTTCGCAGGCATAGTGAAGGACGAATAGCTATCCTGAAGGCGTCACTTGACAAGATCTGAGGGCGGTACAGGTTATGCGGGAACGCGCAACTTATTGGCAGTCGTGCTTCCAGATGCTACAGGTCCTGATAGGCGGAAACCGTCACCCGTGCCAAGGTGACCGGTGGTCCGCTGCCGGCCGCCGTCGCGCAGGCGGAGGAAGTGGTTTTCCGGCCGGGTGACTCTCCGCATGCCCCCACCTTCTGCCGAGCCATCCCGGAGCCCGCCATGCACGGTAGTCCTTGTTCCGGGCTCTCTTGTTTGTTTCCGGGTTCTCATTTTGTTGTCTGGTATCATGTGTGCAACTTCGGCTAAAAGGCTTGGACGGAGTCGAACCAAGGCCATATCAGTTTGCCGGATATCACCAGGGGTATGATGTCCTCCAACAGTGCAGTACAATTTCCAGTACAGTACCAGCCCGAACTGACTTTGGGGGGTGTGGGGACCCTGTTATGAAGCCTCCGATGTACCTTGGGCTACTGTATTATTCTCTGCCGCATGTGGCCGCCTCATACTGGCGCCAGTACGCGGAGAGGGTTGTTTTTAGCCCTCTCCGCGTCTGGAAGGTTTCTGGTGGGAGCAGTACGAAAAGTGGGTTAAACCTACTCTCTCTGTGAGTGGTGCCTCAATATAAGTATGTAATGCGATACCCTGCTGACTATATAGTGCCTGATGGGCGGATGTATCTATATATCAGATGTGCTTATATAACATGGGTGCCCTTATGGGCTGGCGTGACGCTCTCCGCATACTAGAAGAAAAGGTACTTTATATAAATACTGCGTTTTATGGGTCGTAAGTACTACCTCCCATACAGTAGAGGTTATTAGGTAAATGAGGTACTTATTATATTTAGGTAAATTTCTAGCAGTACTATACTAGAAATTATACTGTACTGTTGGAGGAGATCATATCCCAGGGGACGTGTAAGACATACCCTGTCACCACGCTTCTCTCATTGCCGACAAAGTTCTTGCGAGATGTTGTGCCCCAAAAGACACATGTTGCACCAGCTGGGATCAAAGGAATCATCAAGACCAAGTTGCCAGTGCAACAAGCGATCCGGAAACCTGCCGGCCGCTCGGCCCACTCCGGAAATGCTCACGATTGCCCCCGAACGGGCAATCGGTTCCCCGGTGCCATTGTGAAAGATTGGCTGGCGCTTGTATGCATGCATGGCGGGAAGGTCTGGGTCAGTACAGATAGTTTGCTGTCGCATATCGAAGCTTGCTTGGCCGCGTGGTAACCCATCGGCCATGTCTACACCTGGGCATCCATTCACATTGACCGCACCTACTTCTTCTAGCCTCTTGACCGGGATCATGGGACTATTGAAACTCTCGTCATCTCACAGCGTCGTTGATGCAAAGTTGTCCTCGTCATGATAGGAATGATGGGCGACGGCGTCAGTGGTGCGCATTGTCTCAATTTCTCAAACTATTGAGAGCGTCTGCCACATGGCGACGGATACACGCAGCCTGACAAAAATTTGAGGATTCAGCAGGCCATGACATGGGGATTCACCGCATAGCTCTCAAAGTGCAGGCGCCAGCAAGGAGTGGTCACCTTTTGACTGGCTCTCTTTGGGTTGGGCGATGAGCAAATCGATGTCTTGTCGACTGGACTGACAGGACTTCGCGGCTCAGGCATGGGGAACCCGGGGTGTACAGACAAACATTCGGAAAAGCTTCTAGACCGAGGCGCGAGCGATTTGACTAATTTCAAAAAAGTCAGAGGGCACTTGGCATGGTTCGCCATGGACCTCATCTAGGAGTCCGGTTATTGCGACTATAGGTTTTTAGTATTGCGACTGTAACGCTAAAGTACTCAGGCTTCTTTTATTACGCCCAACTTTGTAGAACAATAACACCACAACAGCATTAATAAGACCGCAATATACATACCCTACGCGCGCAAAAAAAGTGCGCAAACAGTATTCAAAAGTATTTACTTTTTGCGCCCGTAGTGTATACATATTGCGGTCATATGCGTGCGTGCGTGCTGTTGTGGTTGTTATTATGAGATTATCACGCGTTTGCACGTGCCGTGCAGCCCCTCTAAACACCTGGATAGGCTTAGCGTTATAGCCGCAATACCAAAAGTCTACAGTCGCAATAACCGGACTCCTCATCTAGCAGCTGAATGTGGCGTGCCGCTGCAAATGAATGCCGTTCGACAAGCCAGGCGTGGGTTGCAACCCTCATCCATGCAGGGTCATCGCCGAGGCATCGCCCAGAAATTTAAAAAAAAAAAAAAAAATTAAAGAAGAAAAAAAAACCCCCCCGGCTTGCTTTCGCGAACTGCTGGTGCGGTCTCTCCTGGCCTACGAAAGGAGCACGTGGGCTCGGACTCGGCGATCCGTTGGGCGGGACAGCCGGTGAGGGGGGGGGGGGGGGGGGTCGGTCTCGACGGCCTCCCACGGCGTTCGTAGACGGACGTGTCTAGGAAGAGAGAAAATGGAAAAGACATCATAAAGATGGCAAGTGGATTGAAATCCGAAAAGCCGGGTCGTCGAGAGTTTGTGGCCCTTTTTCGGCTTACGCAGATAGTGTCATGTTCGGGGGCGGTTGGGCTTCAAGCTTTGCCAACCCTCATTCATTCTTCCGTGAGCAGCATACGCATCCTTCGACGCAGTGGATTGGATCGCCCACAGTCTTGTCGCTGGGGAGGCGCAATGCTTGGTATTCTGTTCAGCTTGTCGCAAGCGCTTGCCAACCCTTCGCCAATGTTCTGGCTGACACTCATTCAATGCCGGTAGAAGGGTTCGAAAAGCTTGGCTGCGTCCTGGCATCGGACACCCGACCTGGCACAGTGAGATTTCCACGAGACCTGCAACGTCAGTTCAAACTTGATATGGAAAGGCCGTAATTGCACATATCAATGCTGAGCCATTTTGATGAGTATGAACCGGAAATAGTCCTGCCTCTTGTCGAAGTCACGACAGACACGTGCGACAGCCTCCTAAGACAGCCAACATCAAATAAGGTCCAGGGTAGTAGGCGCCAGTAGATGTCTCTCCGACTCTCCATTGTGCTGGAGCGGCTTGTTACCACAGACTTGTGATGTGTGCGGCGCGAACGCTCTCTCGGCCTAGCACGCCATGCTTCGACGGGTGATCTACCTGTAATAGATGCCGAGCGGATGAATTGAATATTCGCGCCCGAACCAGCTCACGGCTTGTGGGACTTGTCGAGTCGAACAACTCACGCGCCCTCGGTCACGATTGGGCAGTTCGGGCTTCAGCTGGAATTCCGAATGATTCACCGATTCCGAGGTGTTGATCGCAGGTTGCGTACCGGGCTATACCAAAATGCAAAATGGAGACCGAAGCGCCAAGAACTGGCTGCGCAGGCAGGTATGGCGACTCGCGACAGACTTTTCGCAACGTGCCCAGGACACGCACTCCGGATGGTTAGTAGGAGACACAACAGACCGGCCTTGATCCCGGGGTGTCAATTGGCTGACAGTGGCTGAGTGGAAGGAATCATGGAAATCCCCGTTCGAGCCGGGCCTAGCTGGCAGTAGCTGCGAATTCCAAAGCAGAAGCGTTGTATGATGGTGGATACGAAGCCGTCAGAATCTAAATAAGAGATGACCGGAGCGGCACACCGTTATCGGCAGGTCGAGCGTCGGTCGGAGGAGGCGTGCGTGGGGTTCGGGGTCCGTGGTAGTGTAAACTATGAAGTATGGTTTTCAGAGGACGGCCGTCGCAACAGTCGAGAGTCGAGGACTCGAGACGAACAAGCCTGGGCTAGAGGGCTTGGCGTTCTCTTCATATGCTCCTCGGGGAACAGGGGAGCTTAGGTTCAAGTGAACAGCAGCAGCGACAAGATGCCACACGTGGAGAGTTTCTGGTGCATGATTCGTCAACTCCAGACTGTCCCCCCCTCGTCCCCCAATCTTTGAAGTTTGCGGGATGGGATGACTCTGAGATTTCTCGCGCGAATGAAGCTTGCTGGGCGGATCCAAGCTACTCCGTGTAGTACACTTAGTAACTGTAGTATGCTAGGTAGGGATACCGACATCTTGGCACGCTAACCGTAAAGAAAATCCTTGATGCTTCCCGTCCGGTCTACCATCGGTCCCTCGACCGTGGAGGACCATGTGGGAGAGGCGTCTGTCTACTGAAGTACAGAATCTCACTTTCGACTCGGTTTCTGCAGCATTGCATGTTCGGAGGAGTGCGGAGCACGGAGCACCGCGAAGATGAACGTGGACCTTGTTCGACCCTTCAACCTGGAGAGACATGGGCTTGACGCCGAGGAAACCGGAGCAGAGTTGGGTTCTGCATCCGCCGATGGCCGCCATGCTTTCGTGAACCAGAGCTGCCAAGAGGATACATAAAAGGTCTATTGCACACGCTCGTTTTAGCCTAATCGTCTCGTGTGTCTGTTCTGTCCTCCAGCAAGCACCCCTTCCCCTCATTCTTGGAGATCCAAACAACTGCTCGCCCAGCACCCGCCAAGCAGCGGTCAGTCACAATGGCGCTCGACCAATACACCTACGTCTTTGCCATTGGCACCTTCTTTGCTATGCTCGATGCGTACAACAACGGTGCAAGTGAGTACATCCGAAGCGATCCGGCAGATCACACGTCGCCTGTGTGGCTACAGGTGGCCTCAAGTGCCTCTGGCAAACACACACGAGTGAGTTTTGACTTTCAGAGGCTGACTCGCATGAACCTACAGACGATGTCGCAAACGCTTGGGCGACCAGCGTGTCGTCGCGATCCATCACGTACAGACAGGCCATGATCCTCGGCACCATCTTCGAGATGCTCGGAGCCATCACCGTCGGTGCCCGTACTGCCGAGACCATCAAGAACGGTATCATTCCCAACTCTGCCTTCAACAACAATGCCGGTGTCCAGATGCTCGCCTTCACCTGCGCCCTCGCCGCCGCCTCTTCGTGGGTCATGTGGTGCACACGACACTCCGCCCACGTCTCTTCGACCTATTCTTTGATTTCCGCCGTTGCTGGCGTCGGTGTTGCTACTGCTGGGGCAGACAAGGTCCAATGGGGCTGGAACAAGGGCAAGGGTCTCGGTGCCATCTTCGCCGGTCTGGCCATGGCTCCCGCCATCTCGGGATGCTTCGGTGCCATCATCTTCTCGCTCATCAAGTTCATCGTCCACGTCCGCAAGAACCCCGTCTTATGGGCCGTCTACACCTCGCCTTTCTTTTTCCTCATCGCCGGTACCGTCTGCACGCTGTCCATCGTCTACAAGGGCTCTCCCAACCTGGGTCTGAGCAAGAAGCCCTCGTGGTACATCGCCTCCGTCACCATGGGTACCGGTGGTGGTCTTTGCATTTTGGCCGCCCTCTTTTTCGTTCCCTACGTCCACGCCAAGGTCATCAAGAAGGACCAGGCCGTCAAGTGGTACCACGCTTTCATGGGGCCCCTTCTCTTCAAGCGCCCTGCCGTCGACGTTGCTGAGCAGGCCAAGGTCCCCAACTACGCCGTCGTCCAGGAGGATGAGGATGACGAGATCCTCCCCCGCCACACCGAGTCTTCCCAAGCCTCCGAGTCTGGCGACGAGACCCTCAAGGAGAGCAAGGAGACCCATATCCCTCACGAGAAGTCTCTTGCCGCAGCCGAGATTGGCCAGGGTCCCACCTACAAGCAACTCCAGGCCGAGGGTGAGGCCAAACTGCACGCTAAGCTCCTCAAGAAGCGCGGTCCTCTGGGCTGGGCCATGCGCCTTCTCCGCGACAACCCTATGGGTGCCGGTCAGATCTACGAGCTCCACAACATGAAGATCCTCCTCAAGCGCATTCCCGCCATGATTGTCGTCGGTGCCCTCTACGGCCTGCACTACGACATCCACGCTGCCCAGACTGGTATCGCCGGTACTCCCGAGGGTGAGCGCATGAAGCGCGTCTACGGTGCCGCTAAGAAGTACCCCAACGAGGTCGAGCACACCTACTCCTTCGTCCAGATTCTCACTGCCTGCACCGCTTCTTTCGCTCACGGCGCCAACGATATTGGTAACTCTGTCGGTCCCTGGGCTGTTATCTACTCTGCCTGGACCACCGGTGACGCCGCCGCTGCCAAGGCCCCCGTCCCTGTTTGGCAGCTTGCTGTCCTCTCTGCCACCATCTCACTTGGTCTGATCACCTACGGCTACAACATCATGAAGGGTAAGTTTTCACCTTCAAAAGACAAGACCGAGACGGCCATTAACAGGAAGCAGTCATGGGTAACAAGATCACCTACCACTCTCCCAGCCGTGGCAGCTCCATGGAGATGGGCGCCGCCGTCACCGTTCTCGTCTTCTCGCAGTTCTCTCTGCCCGTCTCTACCTCCATGTGCATTACCGGAGCCACTGTCGGTGTCGGTCTGTGCAACGGCAGCCTCAAGGCTGTCAACTTCCAGCGTGTCGGCCTCTTGGTCTTCTCCTGGATTATGACCATCCCCGTTGCAGGCACCCTCGGCGGTGTCCTCATGGGTCTCTTCCTCAATGCTCCTCACTTCTAAACGCAATATACCCCTCCTCGAACGCGGGGAAACCTTACTTGGCGAACACGTCGTCTCCATTTCCTAGATCTAGGGTGTGATACCCTCCTCCAGTATAGTACCTTTTCTAGTATAGTACTGCTAGAAATTTACCTAAATATAATAAGTACCTCAATTACCTAATAAACTCTACTATATATAAAGTAATACTTATATCCTATAAAACGCAGTCTTTATACAGAGTACCTTTTCTTTGGGTATTGTAAAAAGAGAGTTTTTAACCTATTTTTATACTATATATAGCTCTCTAACTAAGATCTTCTAGTAGATATAGAGAATTAAAAACACTCTCTATAGCTACTAGAAGCGTTTTTCTAGCCTAGTATGAGGCGGTTAGATATAGTAAAAAACAATATAGTATATTAAAGAAGGTCCCCCAACATTCCCTAAAAGTCACTTTTAGCGGTACTACGCTGGAAAAGGTACCGTACTGGAGGAGGAGACCACACCCGTGTTGGCATTGCATGACCAGGATGGGCGGATGGCATCTTTGTGTGTGCCAACAGCGATACAAAAATAATGAATATGATTAGTCTAGATAATGTATTGGGCCAAGCATTTGTGATGCCAACGTAACTAATGATCGTGTAGCATCCATCTTTGGTGACGGACTCGGGACTGAACTGATGTGGTCCAAATTGACCCGCGCACCGTATGGGCTTTCAGGGTATACCCCACTGATGTTTGCAGGGATCTTCGAAAAGAGAAGCATATGAATGGACTCGGTTGTTCCCTTAAGCAATCCATGGATACGAGTAACGACAGCATAGAAAACATATATGATACCTTGCTTGAGAAACTTTGACCTACAAATTGGTGAACTAGCTAAACTGGTACGATGATCGATATCTACTTCAATTTGGCTGTGTGTTTATCCGAACTGCCTAGTGTTCGCGATGAGACTTCTGATCGGGACGTCTCCATGGCAAGAATTCTCTGAACCGGTCGCTATATCCCTCTCCAGGCACGAAACCTCTGGGAAGTCTCACTTCAAACAATTGCCAGATGTTTGTCATGGTCTGTCTCAACATCTTCACTCAAGCTTTTCGCCAGGTCCGTCTGATGAAACATTTGAAACCACAGCTCACATTTCGCCGACTTACATGGACGTAGGCCCTGTCATCTCCTACTTACGCCCCCTTGCCAATGGTAGAACCACTCAGAGTCTTTTTTCTTTTCTGATGAGGCAATGATTTACCTATCAGAATGAGCCCGACTATAGTATTCGTCTTGGACATCAACTTGGCCGGCCTAAGAGTACAAGTGGGTGCTAACACAGGACGATCCTACGGTTTCCATTCCTAACTTGGTGCAAAGCGTAGGTGTGGTTCCGTGGCAGGTACCCTAAATTACAGCGAAGTAATGTTCCATACTGGAATCACGTATGTTCATGACTGTAGCAATTCTTCAAGCTCGAGAACTCTCCCCGAATCGCCGTGTTCTTGATTGGTAATCGTGCGATCGGCATGAGCGATTCCGCTTCGACAACAAAACATAAGCCTAAGCACGGCGACGCCGGCTGCACATGCACGACGTGCCACATCGCGACGAGAAGATGCCACAAGAAGTCCAGGAATGGTTGCAAGAGCTGCAAGCGGCGGAGAATCAAGCTAAATCAGCATTAATCCTGAGGCAGATGCCTGTATATGATGATGCTCATCTTGACATCTTGACGACAGTGTGATGAAGTCAAGCCAAGATGCGGGCAGTGTTTGAAAGCACTCATCCCTTGCGACTTCGCCTCTGCACCCATGCCGCCTGACAAGTCGAGGGGCTGGTCAACTCGATCACCAGAAGCAAACGTTGCCCTCGTTTCAAGAAAGAGGGGCAGGCCGCGGAAGGACTGGGACGCGGTCTTCAAAGACCCAAGTTCTCCTCCTCCTCCTCGTTATTACCTGGCTACTGCTGAGCCGGAAATGCCCGACCTAATGAGCCTGCGGTCGACATCAAACAATCTGCCTCTCGATGCAGATGCACTCCAGTTCGTGTCGAATCAGATATGGACTTGGACGGTAGATGATCTGGAGCTACAACACCACTTCATGACCTCCGACGAGCTTTATCCCGGCGATCCGGTTCTCTGAAGGGAAAAGGTACCGAGGTTGGCTTTCGCAAATGATTGCGCTCTACATCTGCTGCTCGCAGTTTCAGCACTCTATATGGCGCGAAAAAGACTGCCAGAGTCCGGGCGAGCCATGTTCTTCATGGCGTTGCTTTGATATTGGGCCCCGATTACTCGGAACATCTACGTTGGCCTTGGGAAGAGATTGAGAGGCTGCATGAGGAAAGAGTACAAAAAAGTCTTTCTGAGGCTAGCAGAAATTGAATTCAGTCATCAGACCAGAGATTTGGAAGAGAGGTATTGGCGGAGAGTTTACAAAGACTCATCATGCCCAAGGGGCGTATCATATCCTTCTCAATTTGTTTCAATTCATGGGTACCATGAAATGATTTTGTCGATTTCAATCTTTTGGGATTGGAAGTTATCGACTGAAAACCTGTCCCGTAATAGATGATTGCACTGACGACATATTTTCTCCGCTCCCTATCGGAGGGTCTTGTGTACGTCTGCGTGACACATCGAACCGAATTCTTTTATGTTAGTGCAATTAAAGTCTGTTCCATGACATAACGAAGATCAAAAGTCCTGTGTCATGGCCCCTGATTGTATGTGCCTATCAGCCGACAATCGTTGGCGCCTGGAATGTCACATTTCACTTTCTGTGCGGATTCCGCCCTGCCCAAGCCGCATCAGCTCACAGCGTTGCCCAATTCAGCTTGCCGACCTATTCAGCTGAAGCGAAAGTCCAATCATCTGGTCGTGTACTTCACCGAAATCTTCGGGGTTCTTTGGGGGCCAACTTCGCCCCCTTGGCGCGCTATCTTACACACCATCTTCAGACCAGCTGGGCATAAATGTCGGCCTCAATCGGGTCTCGTCCGCCGCATCCGATTATTCAACCCCATCATGGCCCTTGCTGAAGAAATAAGTCTCAATGCCAAGCTTGTGAGAATGGAAAGCTGAGTGCTTAAAGGGGCAACACCACCCTCCCTGGTTATATGTAGACCATTTGTTGGTTCTTGCATCTTCAATGGCTCTCACAGTGCTTCTGTGATGTCACGTGGAGTTGACCTTCTTACACTTTGTCTTTGGTCATCAAATACACCGCCCCTTGTGTGCTACTTCACTGGTCGTCTTTGGTGTCATTTGATCACCTGTTGCGCAGTCTTTTCTCCAATGTTCAACTGGGCCCCTGAAGTGACTAGATCACTCGTGCGGTTGCATATACTGTGCCTCGGAAGTGTTGAAGCCAAGGCCAGGCCAGCCACAGCTCCTTGTCTCCTGGCTGCCCAGCTATCAGATTCCTTATTCGTTCATATCTCGCCTACCCTACTTATCCTGAAGTATCAGGCCTCCAGACTTACTTCGGAAGCTTGGACATTGGAAGCAGCCGCAGCAAACGTTCTATTTTCGGAAAGACAGCCCCCAAACGTCAAAAAAGCCTCTAGCCCTTGACCGGGATTGGTGCAACTACCCGACCTTGGGTCTTTTAGCATCCATACCTGAAAACCACCGCGTCGAACTGAGGTACAAAATTTCTGCCGTGGAATCTTCAATACTAACTGGTTGTTCAGTCAGTCTCGCCTCGACGGTCGACCACACCATGAAATCCATGAAGGTGGCAGTCGTCGGCGCCGGGGCCTCTGGTCTCGTCACTGCCAAGTATCTCAGCCAGGTGAGACATTACTTTGGCCTACCCGATGTCGAAATTCGAGTTTTCGAAAAGGAAAAAAGCATCGGAGGCGTCTACAAGCACAAGGTGTACGAGGAAGCCGAGGTACGTTTGCAAGGAATCCAGATGCTGTCGCCGCAGCGTGAAGAGCGAGATGGCTTCGCCCCAACCGCCCGGTGAGCAGTGAATTGACACCAAACAAACAGATGGTATCTTCCAAGTATCTCACGGCGTTCTCCGACTTTCGAGTCGCCAGAGAGCTGCCGGACTTTTTGCCGATGAATGAGTATGTACGATACCTCGAGGATTATTGCACCCACTTCAGGCTTCGGAGTCTCATCGAGATGGGGACCGAGGTCCTCCGAGTGTCGAGAATCCCCGACGGCGGACATCGCGTATGCTACAGAAGCGTCGGCACGTGTAAGCTTGAGCGTGGAACCGAAGGCGACATGGAGTCCTTGTACTGGGATTGCGATGCCATCGCCGTCTGCACTGGTCTCAACAACGTGCCGTCGATTCCCGACATCGATGGCCTTTCCAACGTACCTACCCTACTTCACTCATCCGAAGTAAAGGGAAGAAAGCAGTTCGGCCAAAACACATCAGTCATGGTACTGGGAGCTGGAGAGACCGCCATGGACCTTGCTCACCTTGCGGTGACTTCTGGCGCTCGAGAGGTCGTCATGTGCCATAAAGATGGCTTTTACTGCGCGAAGAAGGTTTGCCGTATGCCGTAGCTACTTGGAACCCAGCTGATTCTCTCAGACAATCCCGCTGCCAATCGTCATGAAAGTTGTGAAGCCAGATCCTCGCCAAAAGCCTGTCGATACAGCCATTGCCAGCATTTTCGACACGGCCTATCTGCCGGAGCGGCTCCAACACTCGTTCTTACCTTGGTTCATTTACGACAGGACGCTCAAGACCCTTCACTACATCTCTGGAGGCACGCTGGCAGGCCCCGACCAATGGGTGGGTTCCATCGAGGGGAACCGCAACAATGCCGATTCACGTGAGTCGTCAAGTCATCCAATTCCACCAGTCACAAAGATCTTCAGCTGAACGGCGTGTGCAGTGTTCCTTGTCAAGTCCGACCGAGCTCTTCCGTACCTCAACGAAGGCCACCGACCAACCGACGCCCTCTCCCGCATGCGAGCCTTTGTGATGAACGTGGAGCTGAAAGACACTGGAGGCAGGAAAATTTTGTCGGCACCTTGGCCCACTGCGTTCTCGAAAGACGGAAGAGCCGTCTTCCCTTGCAGCAAGCGGTTTGAGCATCGAGAGGCGATCGCGAACACGATCCGACCGGATCTGGTTGTTCTTGCAACGGGATACGTGCGTCGCGTCTGCTTCATGGGCGACGAGTACCCCAAGCCCGAGGACCTGGACGTGCGCGGTATCTGGAAGCACAGCGACGTGACGGCGGGCTTCGTTGGCTTCGTGAGGCCTGGGATTGGTAGGTCGTGGCCGCGATTTTCGTTTCTGCTCCACGGTTGGACAAAGCTGATGAATGACACAGGTGCGATTCCTCCGCTCGCCGAGTTACAAGCGCAGCTCTGGGTTCTCAATCTTCTCCGGTACAAGTATCCCGGGCAAATGCCGTCAGCGCCTTCGGACCCGGATGCCGTGACCCATTATGAGGTTGACTATGCCCTCAAGGCCCGCGGCGGACATGACTTCTTCAAGACCAAGCACGGGGTGGAGCAGGAGTCCTACGCATACCAGCTTGCCCTGGACATGGGTGCTGCGCCGACCTTCACGTTCATGACGGGCAAGGGTTTCAAGGCCTTCTTCACGTGGGCCATGGGATCCAACTTCAACACCAAGTTTCGACTCGTGGGGCCGTGGAAGTGGGAAGCTGGAGGCCTCGAGATCATGCGCGGTGAGCTGTACGATGTGGTAAAGCAGACGGGTGGTGGCGTGTGTAAGTCTATGAGATTTGCCATTGCTGATGCGTGCACGAGTCTGGCTGCTGACCTTCTTCTCAGTTTTCACGACGTACACCCTCTTCCCTATTCTCTTGCTTGGAACTCTCACGGCTATTCTCCACGCGACTGCGGGTCTTCTCAGTTTGATGGGCATGAAGGATCGGGCGAAGACAGTTCTGGGCTCGGGAAACGTCCCACGACGTGAGGGAGACGACTGAGTTGAGGCACGCCGACAACGAGTATTCCCTTGGGCCATGAGGGGTTGTCGAGAGATTGCTGCATGCGCTTCTGACCCGACTTTGAAGTATGGTGGACTTCATGGATTGATTGTATTGTAAGGTGTAAGAAGTGCGTCGTCGTCGAGGTGTCACTTATCTGGAACGAAGCCCTTTGACTGAAGGTGAACTGACTGCCCTGGTTGGGTTGATCGGTTGTGACGTGAAGCTTCAGGGGCGTCCACGAAGCTTCCAGCAGCGAGCTCACTAAGATTGCCCTGCGCGCGGGGTACCTGAATAGCAGGGACCAACCGCTGAATATTGATTGGCCGCCTCTTAAGTTTGCGATAACGATAAGCCCAATTGACGTCTCACAAGCAGCAACCCTTTTTTTTTTTTTTTTTTTTTTCCCTTTCTTCGCAAAAGGCTTCCTTCGGCTGTTCAATTACCACCTCTGCTTGGTCACCATCGCCCGCAGCCATGCATTCCCTCGTGAAGCCGAATCAGTGGGTGTCCCTGAAGCTCCTTTCGGAGGATACGAAGGTGCTCCAGATCGTCCCGAACACGTCAGTCTTGCCTGTTGCGCACCCTCGACGCTGGTTTGCTCACCCTCCTCCAGAACAATCTCCCTGGGCAAACTCGGCTCGTTCCCGACGAATCTCGTCATTGACCGACCGTTCCACCTGACCTACGAGATCCAAGATCAGCGCCAAGGCGAAAACTTCAGCAGGTTACGCGTTGTGCCCCCGAGCGAGATCCACGCCGATGCCCTGGCCGACACGAGCGCGCAGCCCGCCGACGAAGATGGCGTCGACCTGGAGAACGTGATCGCTGCCCCGGACGGAGCAGAGTTTGCCGTCGTAGACAACGAGAGCGGCGATGTCGTCGCGCGGTCGCGACGTGAGATCATTGACGAGAAGGCGCGACAGACTCTGACGACCGAGGAGATCGAGGCTTTGAAGCAGGGCAACACGGACGCCGGCAAGGCCATCATTGCGAAGCTCCTGCTGTCGCACACCGCTATTGACCAGAAGACGTCCTTCTCCCTGGCCAAGTACAAGCTGCTCAAAACGAAGAAGTATATCCGCCGCTTCACCGTACAGCCGCTCGACCCGTTGACGCTGGGCAAGTGGCTTCTGGAGGAGAAGGATGCCGGCAAGGTGCTGGAGATGAGGGAGGAAATGATGGGGTTGCTGGGGTGCTGGGCTAATGTCCACTTTGGTGGGCTTCCGCCTACAGATAAGCCCGAGGTGGTCACGGCTGATGGGTCTGGCATGTTGGAAAAGTCCGAGATTGGTGGCCGTTGGCTGGTTGTAGACGATACCGGAGGTCTCGTGACTGCAGCCATGGCGGAAAGGATGGGCTTCCTGTACCCCAACGACACCGAGGAGGAGACTGCGCAGGATGAGAACAAGGATGCCGAGGCAAACGGAGACAAGCTCCCAGAGACTATCGTCAAGGTCGAGCAGACAGAAGCAGAACCTGCCGCTACTCAGACGACGACGAGACCCGACGAGGCCATGGCCGACGCACCAGCGGCGAACGACGGAGAGGCGCAGAAGCAACAGCCCCCTCGCCGAAGACCACCCCCGCGCCGCGCCGACTTCGAGTCCATCTTCGCGCCCACCAACACTCTAACCCTCATCCACCCCAACAGCCAGCCGAACCTGGCCCTTCTCAAATACTACAACTTCGACAGCACGAACCCGAACCCGCCGTATCCCCTTCACCCCCTCGCCACGAACCTCCTCCCCATCTCCTGGCTCCAGCTCCTGGAACCCGAGGAGGACGTCACATACTCCACGCCCCCGCCCGACGTCTCTGACGAGGTACTGCACTCCTGGAAGGCTAACCGCCGAGGAAACTACCACCGCAAGCGCAGACGCTGGGCGCGCACCCGCTACATCGTCGACTCGACTCGCGCGGGCGGCTTCTCGGGCCTCGTCGTCGCAACGACCATGGACATCATCTCCGTGTTACGGCATACCCTGCCGCTCTTGGCGGGCGGAGCGGCCATCGCCATCTATTCGCAGAGCATCGAGCCCCTGACGGAGCTCGCCGACTGTTTCAGCATCGCGCGCCGCGCGGGCTGGTCCACTAACCCGCCCGCCGAGGCCGCGGGGAAGTCGGTCCAGGAGCTGGAGCGGTGGGAGGGCTCTGATGATTTCCCCATCAACCCGACGCTGCTGCTGGGCGCCAACGTGCAGACGAGCCGCGCGAAACGCTGGCAGGTATTGCCTGGCCGCACGCACCCCATGATGATGGGACGAGGAGGTGCCGACGGCTACGTGTTCACGGGCTGGAAGGCGGTTCCGGCTGAGGGCAAGGTCGAGGCCCGCGGCAAGTTCAAGAGGAGAAAGACGGAAGCGTAGAGGGTGGGTGACATAGGGGCGCGTATAGAAGATGGTGGTTTTTGATCACGCGGCTGAGGATGGCGGGGCGGCTCATGGGGAAGGGAAAAAGAAAAAGCTGCACTCGCTTGCATTTAGATACCCTGGCATTCTCCGATCAGGCTTGTAGGGCTGTAACGGAGTAGAATGGCATCGTCTTTGGCCTTCGTCGCTCTAAAGTCACAAACGCATATCTGATGTTTCACCCCCCCAATCGGCAACGTTTTTCTTGACCAGCATCACAACGCCTTGCCCATGAACTTCCTCTTGGTGAAGCTCAACCACCACTTGCTCGGCTTTCCGTCGCTGTTCTCGTCGTAGACCCTCGCGAGTAACCGCGCCGACAGCTCCTGCCGGACTTGGGACATGTATTGACGGAGTTGCTCGGCGTCTTGCCTGTCACGGGGAGGCTCGTACATCTGATGGCAGCGTTAGGGAGGATCAACGGTCATGAATTACAACGAAAGGAGGGTAATCGTACCTGGTTGAGGGGGAAGGCCGGGTCGCCCGGGATGGCGAAGTTGGTGTCGAGGGCAAGGTTCATGACATCCTTTGTGGCGTCGCGGACACCAGCGCTAGGCTTGATCTTTGTGAGGCAGTCGCTGACGAACCAGATGCCGTAGACCAGCAGACGGTCTGCGGAGCCTTGGATCTCGAAGTTGCGGAAAAAGGTGTTTGCGCGGAAGAGGGCGAGGACCTCGTCGAGGATGTCATAGCTCTCGCTGTCCGGGTCGGGGGACTCGTTGGCGGGCAGAGGCGGGTTAGGGAAGGGGAGGGTATAGGCAGGACCACGGGTCTTTGTGCGCAGGGGCAGGAGGGGGAAGTTGCCTATTAATCGGGGTACGTTGGGGTCGGCATTGAACATGGAGTTGTAGGCCTGGAGGAGGGCATCGTCAGCTTAGACTGGTCTGGGGTCGGGGTTGGGTTGTGGTTCAAGGTTGCATTGGCGGGCAGCAAGGCGACAGTCATGGAAGCTCCGCAGAGGGTTTAGGTGTAAGCGGATTGTGTCAACGAACCGGCATTTTGAGAGCTTCGTGACCAAAGAATTGGTCTGGTCGAGTGTGATGAAGCTGGTCGTGATGGGATTGGGCGCGCAATGGGGAAACGTCGACAGAGGTACGAAGCAGATCAATGGAGGGCGGAATGGTGGGGCTCGACTGACGTCCACCTCACCTCAGGTCCCGGTCCCAGATTGGAGCCGCCTCAGTCCGTTGCAGTGGGGCGCAACGTGGCACAGTGGCTGTGCATCAACTACCTGGTATCACGTGATAGCTTAAGAAATGTCACGGGATCTCGAGCAGCCGTCGATGACTCAGGCAGGGACGTGGACGCCCATACGGCAACTTGGTAATTGAGGTGCCTCGGCCACCACACGCAAACGGGGGGCTGATGCCTAGAGTCACATGACTTCGCTCGTCCAGCGTGTCAAACCGGCTGCAAGCGAGTGGCGAGTCGCGCCCTTTTGCTGTGCAGCAGTCACCGCCTGGACCCGTTCCGTCACTGCTTAGGTACCTACCTTACCTCACCTTGACTAGGTCGGATTCCGGACGGGTTTGACAGCGAAAAGCAGCGTCCACGTCGTTGCTTGCTGTCGCGGCTTTTACAGTTTTTATTTCTTTTGCCGCCCCCGCCGCAAGCCTGAAGCCTGGAAGGAAGGACGCGATAAAGTCGTGATTATTTGACTCGCGCAGCCCACGTTTCGGCGCCCTAAAGCTCTCTCCCACGGTCAACCCTTTACGTACACCACACAACTCACAGCCGAGCAGTGAGAATTCCCCTCTGGGCCATCCATTCTCCGGGCCTCCATCCATCCCGTCATTCCACTCCACCAACAACACTACCACCACTAGCCACAGTGCACAGCAATCGCACCGCTTCTTTTCTCCCACACTGCCTTTTTTTTGTTTTTTTGCTCTTTTTTCTTTGGCGGGTGCCGCAGACCGGGTCACTAAAGCATCGTCGATCTCAACAGCTTTTCGACGCCTGCGAAATTCCACCCGGCGCCAAAGAAAGTGTGCCTGCCTGGGTCGCATACGGATATTCTCCGACTATTACATACGTCTCAGCGGAACCCGACTTCTCTTTTCTCGTTTTTTTCCCACGTCGGTCGGTTTTGGAACCTGTCAAGAGTCAACAGTCAAGAGGCAACATCAACAGCGCGTTGCGCACCCTGTTGCGCCGACTGCTGATTACCTACCTACCTCAGGTGTTGGCCCTCCCCAGTCTCCGACTCGCAAAACCCACGTTCTGCCCCCCCCCCACGAGCCCCAAAGTCCCAGAAGTCCCCCCTCAAAAAGAACAAAAGGGAGTGCGCCACACCCCGTTCCTCATTCTAGAGTAAGACTATCCTTTCTATAGTCGGCACTCAGTGTTGTGTACCATGCCTTGCGACGTCCTTCTTTCTCTCCTGTTGCGACGAGTATGCTAACCACTCCAAGGATCAATCTTTCATAGAATCAGTCTCATCCGACAGTCGCGGTTCACCCTCCCCGAAGATGGACCTTCCCAGCAGCGCCCCGACTGCCTCGATAATGTCGTCTCCGGAGCCTATCATCACCACGCCTCCTACTTCGAGTCCTGTTCCCGCAACGTTCTCCTCGCCCGCGAAGCGCCGAAGACGGCGCCGCCTTTATCGCCCCGATGAGGGCTCTCTCTACGACCTCATGTGGGAGCACGCCGGTACATCCCTCTTCGTCCGACCCATTTGCTGGACCGATCTCCACGTCCGCCTCCTCGACGCGCGATTCATAGAGATGCCGCCTTGCGATACCCCAGTTCCCCCTCAATCACCGCGCGGTACTCCCGTCTCCCCGTCCAGATGCCACATGAAGCCCTCCCACGCCGCCACGGTCTTGAGCCGCGAGCTCACTTCCATGCTGGCACCTGGAACCAACAAGTTCTACACGAACTCGATTCGCATGGTCATGACAACCCTCTACCCCGCCAGAATGTCGCGCCCCAAGACACAGCTCGACCTCCACCATTATTTTGGTGGCCTGGTCTACCGCGATACTTGTCGCGTCCAGGTCGCATGGGAGGCAACACCGTCGCGCAGTGGCTCCATCGCCTCGTTCGACTCGGCGTCGACGCGTCCGGCAGAGTCCTTCGGAGTCCCGACCGGCGCAAACGGTACCGCGAGCGGTGCAAGTAGCCAGCAGCCTCCCTGCACTCAACCCATTCTGGCTTATGTCGGCAAGGCTTCGATCGCGGCAACAAGACGTAACATGTATCGCGTGTTACCTGGACCTAATCGATCGTACAATGCACCCGTCGAGCGCCTCCAACAGCTGCGCTCGAAGATGTTCGTCCCTCCCAACGCGAACCACGACCCGCTCTTTGTTGGCATCATTCTAGCCTTGGCGCAGAAGCGCTTCTACGGCGACCCAATGCCCGCTGCGCACAAATGGTTCCCCTCGAAGCCCATGTCTCTTGGGCTTGGCGAGCCAGAGTTCCAAGACGTGACGGTGCACATCCTCACCAACGACAACGAGGCATCCGAGTTCATCGTCTACAAGGGCAATGTAACAGCCAAGCTACTGCGCAAGTTTCACGAACCCACCAAGAACCCTTGCGCGACGGAGGGCAAGACGCTCGCCGAGAAGATGGGAGAGGCGGTTGACGAGGGCGGAATCCGCATCGAGTACACGAGAGTGCCGGTGTGGCCAATCCTAGGACTGAAGGAGCGCCTCGGCAAGGCTCTCGGTAAGGACATTGTGGGTCATTTCGACGAGGACAACATCGAGACATTGGAAGAGGAGGAAGCGGAAGCGAACAACGACAAACTGAAGCGACGACGAGATCGCGAAGCCCTCGCCGAAGTGTTTAACGGCAGCTTCGAGGAAGAGGCACCCGACGGTATGCCTCTCAGTGGGAAACGGAGATGTTTAGTTGACGAGGAAAGCGGGCAGGTGGGCGTAGTCGTCTAAAGGCATTGCATGGCGGTTTGATCTCTACGTAACGAAGCCACGAGGCGTTTGAAGAGGAGCATTGGCATTTTCTCCGAGGCTGACGGTACAGCCATCGGTTGGGAACTTTGGACATTGGGCTCGGCTCATTCGGGATTTGGAGTTGCGGGATACACAGTACAGCGACGAGAGCTGCGATTGAGACCTCTGAACGGGACAGACGGATGCGGCATTAGGTTCCTAGCCAAGGTTAGGACCATCATGGGCTTTGTCGCCGCCACCGAGTGACAGAGATGGTCTGGTTTCATACATTTGACATAGGGTTACATGACCACATGGCGTTATCAAATATGACTTGGCATCATTCCCAGATTTGACACTTATGCTAACGAAATGAGAGTATAACTTGACAGAGCTGACAAGGGCGCATGGCCTTGGCGAACCTGCCTGCATCAGACAGCTCCAGCATCATGGAGAGGTTTGCTAGTCGACATATGGATGGCCGCTACGGCGGCGGTCGGCCTTTTCGCACGCCATCAGTATCTCACGGGAGACAGGTTTGCACACGCTTTTCGAGCATTGTTTGGCATCTTGTGAGTCGTCGACGGGGATGTGCTCATTGCGCCTTGCACCCCCCAATCTCGCATATTTCCATCGGGACTCTTAGAATAAGCTGATGGAAATCTTCACTACTCTCAGTGACAACTGGTTCAAGTCAACTATAGCGCAGCAGATCAGAGGATTGTCCCGGACCACGCCTCCCTTGTGAGCCCGATCCAGCTCCGCGTACCAAGGGTCATCGAGCATCTTGGCGAAATGCAAAAGACGCGGGTACCCGTTGGCGGCGACGTTCGCCCAGCCGCCAGGGTCTGCCGTATCTTCCTCCTCAAGGGTCCATTCCGAAACCCCGAAGCCGTACACCAGAGGCCGCGCCCCGTGTCGAGGCCCGATCTCATTGACGAACCGGACACGTACTCGAGACACTGCGGCTGCCGATCGGGAAAGAAGGACGGCAGGTTAAGCATGGCGATTGGGTTTGGGGCTCTCTGCGACGAAGGATCTCTGCTCGATCGAGCTGGCGGACTTTGTCTTTTGTCTTTGTCGAAGACGGGCGAATGTGTGCTCAGAGATGCGACGAGGCCTGCTTCGGACGTTGACTCACGAAGGCACCGGTGAGGGTGAGGTCTTTGGGAGAACAACCCGCACGGCGCGCTGGAGGTGGTGTCGACAACAGCTGGGGTTGCGATTCGTCTAAGCACTTGACCAGCCCGCCCGCGGCATCAGAGGTCATGGACCAGTGAGATACGAAGCTGGATCGAGAAGCGGCGGCGAGGGGAATGACGGGAAGTCTGTGATTCCCTAGTCGGTGACCAGCACGAAATCGCACGCGCGTCCGACGCAACGCTAATGATTCAAGCACCAAACTTTCGTTACATAGCTCGCCGCCGGCTGTCACTCTTCCCCATGTCGCAATTCGGGCCCAGGCCAAGCGGCCAAGACGTCACACTCACGCCGTGTCACCACCACTCATGAGCCCATGAGCCTCGGACAACCAAGCCTTCGGCTTCTCAGGGCCCCCGCACGGGCGGAGTGAGAGTCGGCCTCCCAACGAGTCCTCGGCCGTCAACACCGCCATCGCTCGGGTGTCCGTCCTCCCAAAAAAGCTTATGCCAACTCCCGCAACACTTCACCGCCTTTCATCTAATTTCTCCCACTCGTACCGTCTCACTACGTAAGGACCTTTGCTCGCTCGCGTCCTCTTGTTCGCGTCCCTTACTCGTCGTCCCCCCTATCCCGTCTACCCTCCTGCCTTTCCACGCCACCCGCGGTTTGCGTTCCTAGCACAATGACGGCACCCGTCGTCGAAGCCGCTCGGCTGCAAGATGCTCCCGCGCTCGCCGATTTGTTCTTCAAAGGCTTCAACGATGAGTTCTTCCAGGCTCTCTTCCCCGCCAACGAGTTTGGACGAGACTACATGATCCAAGCGTACGAGGGGTTCATGCTGTCCAAAGTGAACCACAGTCAAGAGGGCAGAGTCTTCGTGGTTCGGACTGGAACAGGTAAGACGGGGGGGCCTTCACGGAGTTACCCACTTCCCCCACCGCGCCCCGAACCCCGTTCCGGCTTCGATTCCGCGCCTGAGGTTTCCCGGCGTCGCCGGACTCCCATTAGAAGCCATGAAACTGCAAGGCTGACAGAGTGTCTTGTCACACACAGGTGAGGTTGCCGCAAGTTCTCTCGTCTGGATCATCCGGCCCCAGGACAACGGTACCTGGTCGTGGCGTAAGCGATGGCCGGCGGCGAATGCGGGACAGAAAGAAGAGCTCTTGGATCGGTTCTTCACCGACATGGCCACCCAGCACGAGCGCATCATGGGCAAAGATGCACACATTTGTACGTGACCTAAACATCCTCTGCCCGGACTTTTCCATCGTCGGGGTCCTTTTTCCTCGTCCCACCGGCATAACTAACCACTGATTCCGGCAAAGATTTTGAGTTGATCACAACGGACCCGGCACACCAACGTCGAGGCTACGCACTTGCCCTGTTGAAGCATGCGTCTCGAATTGCTGACGATCTTGGTTACCCGATGTATCTTGACTCTGAAAAAGAAGTCCAGTCGCTCTACAAGCGTGTAGGTTATGCTGTCGCGGACAACGTGGAGCAGACCTCGCATATGGTTCCTATGGTGCGCCCAGCAAAGGGATAAGCATCTGCGCAGGCAACTGAGGTGGACAATGAGAGTCAAGTTTTGGTTCGAGCTGCCATTCTCTATCATCTCTAAACTGTGATTAGTGTTACATGGCCTGGCGTGAAAGCCGCCATCCAGACCAAGGTTCTGTGGCTACCTTTAGTATACATCGGACTGGATCCAAAAATGGGTCCCTTCGGTTCTCCAAGTCGCTCGCTATATCGCTCCGATGCTTCGCTTTGTGATTTTTTTCCTTTTTTTCCTTCTTTCATCTCAAGTCTATGTTTTTCTTGGCATCCCTCTCGTTCCCGTACGGAGGCGACGGACCCCAGTGCCCCAGCGCCTGGGAATCGTATTTGGAACTATACCCCCGACCCTCCGCCTCGAGGTTGTTGGAGTATCTGGATGGCATCCGCGGTCGTCTGGGAGCACTCCCGTCGTCCGTCTGGACGTAGAAGTCCGTGATGTCGGGATACATTGTTGCTTCCCTCTCTGGACGTGGAGGGAGGGGCTTCAGCGCGTCAATGAGCGTCTGCCTCCTGGTGATCCTCCTCGGCCTCTCCGGAAGTGGTGTTTCTCCCAGGTGCCCTCCGTCGTCAGCGTTGACTTCGACTACGGTAGCGTCGTCGGAGCTTCCGTTCTTCTCCTTCTCTGCATCCTCCTTTGTCGCGAAGAAGATGGCGAAGACCATCTCCATATCCTCCGGTCCCCTTCGCTCTCGCATGATCTGATGTGGTACCTCGAGGTTGTCGATGAGATGTTCAATCTGGGCGACGGAGTAATTTCCTCTGTCCTTGTCGCCCGAGTAGTCTCCGGGTCCGTTAGAACCGTTCGGCACATGGAAGCGTAGGTCCACCCTACCGAATGCATATACTGCCACGACCAGAATCTCAAACATGAAGCCGGTCGTGTAGAACACGGCCTTGCCGAAGATGACACTGTCTGTGCCTGGCGGCTCTTTGTTGACGATGGCGTAAACACGAATGACGTGTCCGGCCATCATCAAGAACGCACCAAAGAACAGCAAGGCCACCTTGACGCGGAGTGATCCGGTTCCGAACTTCTCAGGTTCGGGCCCGGGAAAACAGAGGCTTGCCGTCACCACGATGACGGGGAAGGCCGCGAGGAACATGTTCCATCCAGCGCTGAACTTAAGGAGATCATCCGTGGCTTCGAGACGCTCGAGGTTGCCCACTGAGAAGAAGCTGATAATGAAGTTGGTGATGCTGAAAAGAGTAAATGCCGGCACCGAAAACAGCAGTAGAAGCACGAACTGGCTAAAGCCTGTGCACCACCCCCATCCTGGGTGAATAGAACGGACGAGGCGTTGAGCGAAGAAGATGTTGACAGCGAACAGCAGGGCGGCACTACACGTACGAGTTAGCAAAAAGCAAAAGAAAAGGGAAAAAAGAAACAAAAAAAAAAAAAGGTAAACCCTCTCACGAGTGGTTACGGCAACGTGGAAACTTACCCGCCGTTCTCTGTGATTAAAGCGACGAGAACGATGCCTCGCAGGGCGACGACCGACCAAGTAATCCGGAACACGCAGGTCACGGTTCGGATCATACAGAAGTCTACGACGATATCCGAGATGAGGAATTTGTGACCCCGTTTTGCGTTGCTTCTGTAAATGCTGAGGTGCACATAGGCCCCGAGCATGAAAAAGACCATGAACATGACCGTGACCGGCAGATCGAGGTTCTTCGTCGGCACTCCACCGGGGAACGCCCCGTTTGCTGGGTCGAGAGGTTCCATGGGAGGGCCGCCGCCTGGCGGGCCGGCCTGGGCCTGCGGGTAGGCGCTTGGTGGCGGCATTCCACCTCGCCCAGGAGCTGGACTGCTCATGACGGAAGCGAGCACTGGAGGCGGCGGGGTTTGGCCGACCAAGGTAGTTGCTGGAGTGGTCGATGATACTAAAGAAGGTGGCGGTGGTTGAGATGGTTCCGAAGCAGCAGCTTGAGGTGTTGTCTTCGGGCGTCTCTGCTGATGAAGAGAGTGGCGAGGGAGATGATGACTTGTGGGGGCTGGTTTTGCACAGGAGGTGCAGGTATTGCGTCGGATCCAGCAGACGCACCCGCTCTTGGAGGAGGTTCGTTCTGAGCAGCTACGGTTGTGAAGGCCGGCGTGATGAGGGCCTTTGAAGCCGTAGGTCTGAATGCTAATGCTGCCGGTATCAAAGGTGGCCTAGATGCCGTGGCTCTGGATATTGAAGTCTCTGCTGCTGCCTGAGCACCTTGTAAGGCGAGGATGCAGTGGCAAATGAAGGGGACGACGGCAAGGGACAATATACCAGCAACACCGGCCCATCGGTCGTTATTGTATGTGCCCGTTCGGCATGCCTCGGACCAGCGCAGGGCGGGAGAGCGGCTTGTGGAGACGTCCGGGGGTTGGGATAGATGAGAAGATGAGAACGGAGACGTGACAGGAGAAACAAAACAAAAACGGGCAGGCAGGGTCTCGGCTGAGTGAGGAATATCGATTCTGTTTGGACGGCCGCCGGAGCGTAGGGCTACGCTGCGATGACGAGATGGTCTTTGCAGAAAAAGAACCTGTTGGTCTGAGCTGGGTAACTGTTTGATGGTGTTTGACAACAACAGAAAGGCCGGTTCCCGTCCCGGATATTCGAAATCGGGCTCGTTTCGTCCGTTGGAAACCCTCTTGTTCGTTTTCTTGTTTGAAAAGATTCTAGACGAAGGATTGTAGACATGGGCGGTGGGGGGCTAATGATGTCCTTATGAGAAGGGCATCGATCCTTTCTCGAAAGTCTTTCTGTGCTTCCTCCTCCTCCTCCTCCTCCCTTCTCCCTCTTCCCTCTTCCCGACCATCGATGCCACCATACTACCAGCCGCGGGCCGGTTTGAGGAGGCAGAAGTTGACTCTAGACTTTCCGCCGAGTTGCCCACTGAGGCAGGTAGTAGTAGGAGGTTCGGCACCAACCCGTTTCAGGAGCCGTTGGGGAACGTCGAACCATTTCCGCTTCGGGGCCAGAGGCGCGGGATTCCAGCCTCGACCGGTCGCAACGACTTGCCCCCCAAAGGGCCGTCAACTCAAAAGCTGGCTTTGTCGTCCCGTCTTTTCGGAACCGTCGCGTGTCTGTCTCTACCCGTCTCTGCCTGTCTTTGTCTGTCGCTGCATGTGTCTAGCCTGTCTGGAGTGTCTGTTCGCGTCATGAGTGATGCGAGCCAATGCGACCCGTTCTGACGGGACTGGTCATCCTGATGCCGTAGGTTGCTGTCAGTTTGACTCAAGTTGCCAACGGCAATCTTTTCCATCACCATTTTGACTCTGGGAAGACGAAAGGAGTGGCAGCTTCCGAGCGGTTCCCGATTCTCTCCCTCTCACCCACCCCAATCTGGTACTCGTGAGCATGCCGTCAGTTAATTAAGTACACAGTAACGGCGGACTTTGCAGCGCAGTTTGACTTGTAGAAGACGATCCGTGGAGGCCGCTCCACGATCTGCGCGAGGGTCGAAGCTGTAAGCTTCACTCCCACGGTCCCACCCGTTACTTTACACGGGGCAATGAGCAGATTAATGAGCCCCTGACGACTACAAACCCCCGCAAATGACAAGATCTTGCCATGTCTGTTCCTTCCAGGTCGACGGTCTACAGTGGGCTAAACGTGAGCCAGACGTGTCCATCGGAACAACGGCACTCCCCGCTGGCGATGGGACCACAACACCATGCCCTGCGAACATCTTCCCCAAACCAGCGTCAAGCTTAGATCGGGCCGGGAAGAAGGATCGCAAACTGGCCTCTGCACGCCGCCTTGCAGGGGTACCACATGCCTGGGCAGAGTGATGTGATGGACCGTTACGACGACCCCTGACCCTGACGTCTGCCGCCTCAGTTTACCAAGAAAACGCTCCCGGTTTCGTACCAAGATACTTCCAAATGGCGTCAGGCTCGAGAGCGTGTTGATGCCTGGCAATGTTCCTCCTCCAGACAAACACCTGTCAACCTTCCTGGGCCAAGTCGTGGTAGCCATCACGGAATGATCTTAGAGGCTAGTGAACGTGAAGCATCCATCGCGACCCGATCTTGCAATATAGAGTTAAAGTCTGTGTATGACACACATGTCATGCGGAAGACACAGGCAGGGCCAAACTCTGGCCTGTCCATCGGAATCACGCCGACTAGGGGTATTCTAGCGTTTGCCCACATCCCGCCTTCCAACCCATTGTGCCACCATAACTTCCGCAGCGGGAAAGCAGCTAGTAAGGAGGTAAGGCCTCGCGTTTCGTTGCCAGTACAAAGTACATAGACCCCAGTGACGTCAGGGCACGACGTCTGCCAACAGAACGTCAGCTGCAAAAGCCAGCTCCGCCTCCCACCGTCAAAGTCCGCTATTTACATACGTCTGAGACGTCCGCCCCGAAAATATCAGGGCGGAGCGGGTCTCGAGCAACGGGCGTCGCTGAGTCCGCCCCAAACCGGCCGAGTCACCATCCAGTGAAGGCAGAAGATTCCATAACACAGACATCGTCGCGTCGTGGAAGAGTAAGAGAACATGTACAACACAATTTGTGGAATACTAAGATATGGAGTTTTCTTAAAGCTAGAAGTATATATCCTTGCCCCTAATAATCTAGCACCCTCGCCCTATCCCACCTCCCCTAATCTCTAATCTGCTTCTTTAGCGCTTCGAAAAACAAAATATATTATTTATTATATAGCTATTCAATTTCAATTAGATTATTAAAAACTAGCTACATTATAATTTTAAACTTTATTTTATTCCTTATTCTAAATCATTTGTTTTTAAACATATTTTTATTCTTGTATAATTTGATTTATTCATCGTAGAAAAGACCCGGTTTTTCCTTTTAATATAAAGGTTACTAATAAGATGTTCAACGAGCCGGTACATCAACCTATCCATCCTCTGTGCATTCTTGACAATCCTAGAGGCCTTTCGCACTGTAGGAGCCCACGGCGGCAGGTCCAGACCAAAAGATCGCCGTGCCAGTACCTCGTTCTTGGATATTTGTTCTTCAAATGGCAGGCTTCCTCCATCCATGATCCTGGTCTTCGGTCTCAGAAGTGCGCCACGCCATTATCCCAGACAAAGTAAGAGTCATAATTACCTGCTTCGTGACACAACACCTCGTGCTTTTTCCCTATTTGGTATCCTGGATTGAGCCACGATAGCCTCACTCTTCCTGTAAATGGATCCAGACGTAAGAGGTGGAATCTACTCCCAGGATGCGATGGCAGCGCTGGCTGGTAGTTGTGGATGATGAATTTCTAGATCAACTTTTTGAAAGGATACTACTACTATATGTAGACATCACTTGTTGACGGCATAACTACTGTTGACCTCACACCCAATTACTATCAAGCCGCGCTAGCGTCAAGTCTGCTGGATTAAACAACCCAGGGTCCAGCTGTCCCGCGGAGAAGCTAGCCAAGTTGACCCAACAGCGATTGCTGTCAGAGGAACGAAAAGTAACCTAGTTTCTTCGACACATGCTGAAGCCCATTTTGCGGTTTCGACAACGGGCCGGACGGGGGAAAACATCTTTACTGGGTTTGCTGCCGATAGTCGTTTCCATCTTCACCTTCGGGCTTGCGGCAATCTCCACGGAGCAGGAGATGTCCCTCTCAATGGGAATTCGGAAGATTCGGGTTCCCCTGGCAGCACTCGTCCTGTCTTCAGAGCAGTAAACGAGCGTACGGTGCCGAGACCGAGTAGGACATATCTTGTCAATGTCTGTCAGTTCGAGTGAGTTTGAAAAGCGTCAACGCAGGCAATCAGACGGCTGGGCAGGCCTAAGAAAGCAGCCCAAAGGGGCCTCAGGAGATAAGATGAAGTAACCCGAAATTACCGAGTCAGATGCCGAGCACCTGAAGCGTAGTTCGGCAAGCCGAGCCCGCATTAAGCGCAGAGCCTCTTCCCATAATCGCCGTGCAGCGGGAATCTTATTCGGATAGAACAGCTCGCAGGTGCGAGACGAAATCAACCATTCCCATTCTGCGCCAAATAAGCCAAAGAGACGAGTGGGCAGCAAGGTTGAGCATAACTCCGATGGCCAACCGAGCCCATACTACTGTAGAGGCGTCACTTTCCACTTATGACGCATATGCCTCCAACTATAGAAGAATCAACTGAGCAGACTCGCGGTTAGTTGCAAGGAACAAACAGTTGACCAGAGAATTAATAGACAGCAATAGGACGGAACTTACCTCCCTTCCTTCCCCTGCGAAGATCACCAAACAGATACTATCCAAAACAAGACACAATGTCTGCTGAGCGATGCTTCCCCAGAACCCCAAAATGCCGCTTCGCTCGTTCAACCCAAAGTCCAAACCGGGAAGGCTTCTAGAAGGCGTCGATACGAGAAAGGAGCGGCCATGCCTAAGATAATGTTTTCATGCGTTGTCTCCTTACACCCATCGTCTTCGCATGGAATTCCGGTTTCACGCCTTACGATGAGCGCGACGCTCGGGGCCACCGTTTCGTCTGATGTTCTCCCCTTGCAGCTTATCACCCACAATTCGCACTCGCAATGACCGCCGACGGGGACCTATGCCCAACTGCGTCTGCGCTGACAGCCTTTTTCAAACCAAATTTCTCGACAGTCGGCTTCGGCGGCACCCCGAACAGACGTACGTCGGCCCAACTGCCGTAGCGCCCGCGCCCTCTCATCTGTCACTCCCTCGACACGGCATTTGTGTGTCCTACTCGGCATGTGTATGCATTTGTTCGGAGGTGAGTCTCTCTCTCTATCTCCCTCTCTCAGACTCTCTCCCTCTCTCTCTCCCCCTCTCCCACACACTCTCAGCCTCTCCGCCTAAACCATGACTCGCAACGTCGTTGCAGATGGCATGTAAACCCAGCCAACTCTCTCGCTCAGCTCATTACCGCCAAGAACAAGCGGGGCGGGTTTTAGAGTTGAAACATGTCATCCTCTGTTGCGGCTTCTTCTACCTTGTGTCCAGCAGACCTGACGTTCATCAAGGAAGCCTTCCGTCCTCGGCCGCTCTGACACATGTCCGGTTCTGTCTGCCCGTTCTCCCTATATTGACGTGACCAAGGCACGTCCGCCACACCCCC
>JAXCEF010000354.1:0-58582 GCA_037178605.1 Colletotrichum euphorbiae
GCTCTTAACTATGCCTTTAGCTTCTACTCTAGGTCCCTATCTAGTATTAAGCTATCTAATATAGTATTATCTACTAGTTAAACCTTCTTATACTTCATCTTATATAGAGTACTAATATCTTCTATAGGTTAAATTATTGCTTTATTCATCTTAGAAAAGTTAGAAGGGTTGCTGCTAAGCAGGATAGCATCTGTTGAGGTAATAGTTTTAAGTCCATGCTAATGCAGTCCTTTACGCTTCTCCCTCTGCCTTTTTCTCTTATCTGCCTGCTTTATAGGTCTGTAAATATAGTGTTTGTAATTGGGGCTATAGTCTTTATATCCTCTTATGCGTTTAATGCTTGCTATTATATTATAGATAATATTTAGTTTCTGGGTAACTTCTTAATGAATTATAATCTCTATAATCTTATTAAAGATATTACTGAATTCTTTAAAAATTGTAATAACCTCTTTATCTAGTAATAGGTATTATTATATATCTTCTAGTATGTCGTTAGGTTTAACTATTTGTTATATTGCTTTAATATTTTTGTGATCTCTTATAGAATCTAGCGTTATATCTAGCTCTTTTTTTATCTTTAACTTTATCCTTTTTAGGCTTCCCTATCAACTCTAAGCTTACTACTATAATGGGTCTTTTAGTAATAGCTTCTAGTTTTTTAACTAAAGGGATATCTGAGGGGATATGAGGGCGCGTTAGTGCTGGAATGAAATAAATTGATCTATTTTAGTGATAATCTCCAGAAAGCGAGTAGTTAGGTCTCTAGTATGAAAGGATAATAGGATGTTAATCTTGATATTCCCAGACTAAAGGACTAAACTATCTAGTTCTGCGCGTAGTCTAAGGTTATTTAAGTCTTTAGGATAAAAGGGGCCCTAAGTATGAGATCCTTATTATAAGAGTTCTTAGGAAAAATAAAAAAGCAAATATCTTAAATTATGCTATTACTAATGTAGATATTATCTATAATTATGCCTGCAAATTGAATCTTTTATTCTTTATTAGTAATCTCTCTTATACCTATATTAGTTTTAACTATATTATCCTATAGACCGAGTTATTAAATATAACTTTTATTAATAAGGTTAATAGTTAAGCTAATATTTATAATGCCTCTAATTGGGAAATTGCTAGACCCATATAACGTAATTATGATCTACTAATAGGTTACAATAAAATTAAGGACTATGATCTAGCTTAGTAGTGGGAGTAGTTTAGTATCTTACTCTTCTATAATAGTATTTGTTTTAAAGATAGGATTAATAGTTTGGATATTAAAGTCTATATGCTTGGTCTGTAAATGCTTGCTTAGAGCCTTAATAGTAGTTATAAATAAGGTGAGCTCCTTTATAGAGGCTCTATCCTTATTCTAATGATTTATCTATTCTTGTAATTCTTTAGTACTAGATCCTATCTTATTAAACTAGTTAATAAGTAATACGTCTATTGGGATAAAGACCTAATAGGCCTTTAAGTTATGCCTATTTTCATACTTATTAATTGTGGCTTTGGTAGTATTGTAGATAGTCTTATCCCAATTAAGCTAGTTTTTACGCAGGAAGGCTTTAGGAACTACAACCTTCCTATTTAACCTCTTGCTATATATTTCTATAGTAAGCGCGCGGCTATTTTGATTATTAGTGTCTTTAATCAAGGGCTTATTCTCTGTCTCCTCTATCTTAGCAGGAACTTAGTTTATAACTAGCTCTCTAGTAGTATCTAGAAGGGTAATATTATTATCTTTATTATTAGATAGTTCTTTAATTCTGCTAGTAATATAGATAGGAGGGTCCTAAACTATTAGTAGGTTTGCTAATTATGAGGCTTATTAGATATAAGTATTATAGAGCTTATTATAATAGCTTAGAGGCCTTAACCTCTCTACTGCTATCGTCACGAGCCTGCAGGTAGGTGTAAGGGCGAGTTGTAGAGGGCAACTGTCTTATTCAGAGATAGTTGCGCGCAAGGCGCAGTGAAATAGGCAGCAGAGTAGCTTACATAAGCGTGTAGCCACACTGCACGCCACCACAGCCACGCAGGGCTGCTAGTGCTGTGGTGCCGCATCGCAACACACCCCTCAGCCGCGCCTGCGGATACTATTATATTCTCACGACGCTCCGCGCGCAGCTATAACTATTTTTAAATATATATAAAAAATAAAATAACTATATTCAAAACGGCCCCAAAGGCGCAAAATAAATAAAAAATAACCCCTTAATATCTCTTAGGATGTTTGCAGCGTTTGCAACTACTATTATGCAACTTTACTAATAATAACGTAGGTGTAAAAGAGTAGTAGAATAGCAGCTAACTATTATAAATAATAGCTAACTACTATAGAGGGCGGCTAACTGCCTAAAAAAAGCAGCCTTAGGGCGTAAGTATAAATATCCCTTCGTCGCGCGCAGCTTTTGGACTTTCCCTCTTTTTCTGCTTGGAATACTACAAATAACTATAAGTCAATTTTTTCCGCGAGCTTAAAATCCCTCACACGCTTCATCAGTTAGTATATATACTTATCTTCTTATTATAGTACCAACAATATATTATCACAATACTATTAATAATAGCCCCTAAGCGTAAGGAGACTAAGGAGGAGGTTTATGCCCGTATTGCTAAGGCGCAGGCGACTAAAGCTACTAATAAGGTGGAGAAAGAGCGCCTAGCTGCTCTCGCTAAGTAATAAGCTGCACTTAATGCGCAGCTTACTATTAAGGCGGAGCAGTAAGTAGAGGAGGAGGAGAAAAAAGAAAAAGAGGAGGGTAAGTTACTACTTACCCTACTATCTTAATTACTACTAATAATATTATTACTAGTTAAGGAGCCTGCTAGCCCCTAGAAGAAGTAGTAGCGTATTAAGACCCCTTAGATGCCTCTATAGAAGACCCCCACTAGTGGGGCTATAAAAACAACTAGGTTAGCTAGGAAGCCCCATACTACCTCCCCTATTCTAGAGAGAGCTAGGGACCTTATAGACCCTCCCTACTATAGCTATAGTTGCTTACTACTTATTGGCAAGAGCTCTAGTTGCTGCTTCTATAGTGCCTATAAGCGCTACTACTACTACTTATATAGCTAAGGCTACAAGCCCCTACCTACTACTACTATTAAGCCCTACTAGCTATACTATAAGGTATTTAATAAGAATAGCTAAGTTATAAGTATATTAGTAGGAGCGGGAGTATACCTAGGTATTTAGGATAAGGCTAATAATACTAGTTAGGGACTTACTTTTTATTACTATACTCTTTATGCTATCTTAGAGAAGGAGAAGGAGCTAGAGGAGCTAGAGAGTAAGTGGGAGGGGGTGGAGGAGGTGGGATAAGAAGAGAAGGGGAAGGGTAAGGAGGTTATTATTATGCGCCTAGAGGGCGCTATTAGAGGGTTAGCTTTAGCTAGCTTTTTATAGTACTCTAAAGCTCTTATAATACTTACTAGTAGTATTATGCGACCTAAGCCTATTATTAGAGAGTTGCCTTTTAGTAGCTCTTTTTAGTAGGTCTCTATTATACTGCCTAGCGGTATTATTGCTAGCGCGCGTGCTTATTTAGTAAGCCTTTTAGCTATTTTTAATATGCCTGCTAGTGCTACTAAGCCCTTAATTAACTGCCTTATTGCAGCTATTTATGTAGAGGAGAGCTCCTATTATTAAAGATATGCCTATAGGCATTAATACCCTTTGCTTTTAGTATTTAAGAGGTAGGTTAGTAGGCTAGCATGCCTATAAGAATTGCTTTATAGAGGGGGCTATAGCTCTATAGATAATATCTACTAGCCTTTAGGCTAAATAGAGCTTATTTCTACTCTTTAAACCTTCTTTTCTATCTAGGTAATAATATACTAAGTATCTGTGAGGTTTAGTAGCGCTTAGAAGTATTCAAATTTTGCTTAGGAGAGGTTCTTAGTAAGTCTATCTACTAGTATCTAGTCTGTAGGCATATATAGCACCTTGAAGGTGCCCTTTGTATGTTCCTGGCGAAGCTATATGTTTTGGATATTAATATGCTGCAGACGGGTTAATATTCTCTCTCCCTCTCTAACTACTAGTTAAATAGTTTGCTAATTATTATAATAGACCTTCTAAATATCCCTAAGTTCTAGAGCAATATTATAGTATAGCCTCTAAAGTGCTATAATCTCTTTAGCTATATATTTAAGACTTAGGAGCTCTACTTCTATTGTAGACGTTATTATAGTTACTTAGCGGGCCGCTTTCTATTAAATTGCGCCTCTAAAGAGCATTATTACAAAGCCCTAGGAGGATCTACGAGTCTCGTCGTCATCAGCAAAAGAGGCATCGCCAGCAATAAGCAGCGGAGTCTCCTTCCCATTACCCCCAGAGCTACTATAGCAAATCGCGAGGTAGTAGGTAATATAGAGATATTAGATATACTACCTTACTATAGCAAAGTGCTGCGCGCTTGGATTCGTGAGGAAGCGGGAAAGTTAGGCTATAGCGAAAGCTATATCTAGCTATACTATTATCGCAGTATATAGGATACTTCTAATAAGTAACTAGTACTCCTTAACTTATATAAATATAGCCTCACCTTTATTTTTAGTAAGTTTAGCAAAAGGTAGTAAAGTAGTAGAGTAAATACTACTGCGGAGTTTAAAGCGCTTAGTAATAGTATAGATATACTAATTATAAACTAAATAAATCCTTTTAGCTGCTTAGTTATGCATAACGCGCAGCCCGAGATACTATTTAATAGGGCCTAGTTTGCGAATTTCATATAACTTCTCAATAGCCTTAATAAGCTCTCAAGCTTATTTCTTATAGTTGTAGTGAAAAAGGATATGGAAGTCGTTAATATAAAATAGAATAAGGACTCTGTGATACTTATTTTAAAATAAGTAGGGCTCTTTATTATATAGGGAGAGCCTAAGCTTATATAGGGTTAAAGAAAACTCCTTATACTATAGGAGGGGTGCGTCCTTAAGGCTATATAGGGCCTTATTAAGCTTAATAAGCTTCCCTTATTATTTAAAGCTATTCAGGAGGTAGCAAGTAATTAGCTCTCTCTTTGAGTTAATGTCCGCGTTTAAGAAGGCGTTTATAACGTCATATTATAGGATTTTATAGTTAAACTGGGCTGTAATTGCTATTACCACGCGCAGGCTTTGTGCTATAAGCGTGGTAGTATAGGTAGAACTAAGAGAGGAGGTGTCTTATATATCTCCCCTCATGCAGATATACGCTTTATAGGAGTTAAGGTGATTACTATGGAATTTATAGGAGTATACCTACTTTAAAGGTAGAGGGGTTAAATATGCCTTAGCTTAGTTAATAATACGCTAGGTACTTATTATAGTGAGTTTAGTGATCTCCTTCTTTATAGTAGCTTAGAATATGCCTCATAGTAGCTCCTTAAGCTTATTAATCTTGAAGTAGTTGTTTGGGGGCTTTATTAGGTCCTCCGCAAAGTATATAGTCTTCTGCTTAGTGCTAGGGCGTGTCTCCGAGTTATTCTAGAGGCGCGCAGAAACTGTGGAGTGGAGAGTCTTATAGCTAAGAGTGCTTCCTGTTAATTAGGCAGAAAGGTTGCAAAAAAGGCTTGTTAGTAGTTATTATCTAATAAGCTTAAGCTATCTAGATATATAGTTATAAGGACTCTTAGATATCTCTCTTAAGTGCTCTGTTGGGTAGGGGGCTTATAGTCTTATTATTAGTATAGATGATGGGTAAGTGTTATCTTAGCTATTGAGGGGGAAGCTCTTCTGGTGTTTGTTAAGCTATGCTTGCTAGGCGCTTAGGTAGCTGGTTCCTAAGCGGTCGAAATAGGTAGCTAGGCTGCTTTAAGCGTACCTATAGCTATGGGGGGGGGGGAGATATAATTATTCTAATGCTTAATCTTATTCCTAGTATACTATTAGGTTTAGGAGATTATTTAGGTATTAGTAACTCTCTCTATATATTAGCTAGTAGGCTTTATAGCTTTGTGGTAGTAGAGTGAGGCGCTTTTAGAAGGGAAGTAGCTAGTATAGAGGGCTTAAATAGCTCTCTAGGGGTATTATTTATTACTAGGTTGCTAGTCGCTTTATTAAGCACCCCTAAGGTCTTAAGGACTATATTAGCTGATTTAATAGGTATTTTAATCTTATTAATAATTTCTTAAGCACTCTAGATATCTAGGGCGTCTACCTTATCGTCTGGGGAGTAGAATTTTATCTCATTAAAGCATATATTGCGCGTAATAATAACCTAGTTAAGCGTAGGAACCTAGATTCTATAGAGGTTATATATTTTAGGTATATATCCTATAAGGTATCTAAGATAAGCCCTAGAGTTAACCTTATAATAGCGTCTCCTAATATCTCTCTCTTATGCTCCCTCTAGTAGGTAAGCTCTGCAGCTATAGGTATAGAGCCCTCCCTAATGTAGGTAAAGGTTCTAGTATATCGAAAGCGTGAGGTCTAGCTGCTACTATTAGAAGTATTATTAAAACTACTTAAGTTCCTTTTAAATAGAGCTTTACTAGTTATTTGCAGCGCGCGAGCTGATGTTATATATAAACATAGATGCTCTCTAGGCCTCTAATATGAGGTAGATTAGTAGGTAAGCTCCTTTTAATATAGCTAGGGCTTTTGGAATAACCTCGCTACCTATATACTTGCTTCCTCTTATAGGCTCCTTTATATTTACTAGTGGGAGTTCTATATTGATGCCTTATTCTGGTATCTATTATTTATAGCGCGTGAAGCCTAGGATAGCGATTATGGCGCGCTTAATATTATAATAAATTTTATAGATATTTAGGCCTCTTTGTTTTTACACCTAACGTTTAAACGTGAGGAGTGCTCTAAATACCTTGTTATGCTCTTTAGAGACTAAAGGGATCCTAAAGAGCCTTCTATTATACTTATCCTTAATTAGGAGTATCTAGGCGTATGGTCTGCTAAGCTTCTAGTAGTTAAAAAGATCTTATGCTATTCTATAGTAGGGCTAGGGGGCTTTGCCTTCTAATAGACTGCGTAAGATAACCTAAGTGGCGTATGCTTAAGTATAGTATTCATATTAGATATATGAGGGGGCCTTGATTTGTACCCCCCTAACGTTATAAACCAGGCGCTTGAGAGCGGCCTGACCTAGGTATCCAGAGCGAAGATACTAAATATAAGCGTTATTAGTTCTTTTAGCTGCGTAGTTATATAATAGCTACATAGGCCTCTTATTATTAGATAGGGCTATAATACTAGTAGAGCTTATAGGGATCTTGGGATAAGGCGAGTAGGTAGAAATAGAGTTATATTAGAAGAATACTAAGTTGCTCTTTTAAATAAGCTGCTTGATATAGGTGGATTTACTAGGCTTCCCGTGCTATAAAGTATAGTTATAGCTGCTATACTAAATACTAGCCTTATAGAGGAGCGCCTTAGAGATAACATTAGTATATATATTCTTAATAATAGCAATATCTTTTAATATTAGGGCGCTCTTCTAGCCTATAGTAGTATTCTTAATAGTATTTAGGATATACTAGGTGCCTCTACTGAGGATAGGTATACTTATATTACTAACCTTAATTACCTTATTATTATGAGAGCGAATAAAGGACCTAGTTACTAGCTTCCTCTCATTATTAATAATATGAAGAGCACTATAGTTATTAAAGATAATACTCTGAGAGAGGATATGGGGGCCTTTGAAGAAGGTGAATATAGCTAAATAGGTTTCTACTATTTCACCCTTATCTAGCAATAGGCTGTAATTAATAATGTAGTAGGAGATATTGCTGGGTAGCTAGTAGCCTCTGGAGTTAGAGCTGCTATATCCGCTACGCTTAGCTTAACTACTATATCCACCTCAGTTGGAGGGGAGCTATCTAGTCCTTTGAGACTCCTTTATGATCTATTCCGCCTTCTAGAGACTAGTGTGGAGGTAAGCCTACTAAGGAGATATTACTATCTCCTATATATACTAAGCCTTATCCTTAGCTATTTTATAGTTTTTAGCTTGTTCTATTAGAGTATTTATAAAGGCTTACTAGATGTATAAGTAATAGTATAGAGACTAGTAGTAGTAGCGCCTATAAGGGTAAGCGGGTATCTTACTTAGTGAGCCTATAAAGAAGGAGGAGGTAGTAATAGGAGCAAACTTAGGTAGGTCCTAATTATTAGAGCGGCCTATAAGAGTTGTATATGCGCCCGGAGCCTTGCTATAGCTCCTACTATAGCTTGGGGTATTAGCTAGTTTGCTGTGGATCTTAGTAGAGAGGATAATACTAAGCTGCTTAAGTATGAAACTTAGTATACTAATCTTATTTACTTATATAATGAGGTCTAGCTAGTATTAGGCCTAAGTGGGAGCAATATAGTAGCGGATAGCTTTAAGGAATAGGCGCTTACTATAACTCCCCTACGCCTCAGGGATTTACTAACTCTCAGCAAAACTATAGAGATAATACTACTCCTTAAACTACTTAGATAGCCTTATTATATACTTAGTATACTCTAGAATCTCCTTATAATTATAGTATGCCTATTCCTTGATACCCTTATTAAAGCAGCCTAGATACTACACAAGATAGTAAATAAGGTTCTAAAGGTTTAGCTAAGACTTATCTGAGGTATTTAGCTTAATCCCCATACTCTTAAGGTAAGTTAAATTAACTATTTAGAAAATAACCCCCTAAAGGGCTTAGTATAATATAACCTGCGAGGTGAGGATTATGCTATTAGTAGAGTAGAATTTAAAAGCGTTACTCTACTCCTCTTAGATATTAGCCTATGTTATGGGGCCTAGTGGAGTTAGCCTCATAAGCGCCCTACCTCCTGGAGTAGTAGTAAGGGGGGCTTTTTGAGAGCTCTCCTGAAGTTATTGAGAGGGAGAGGGCTCAACGTTATTATCTCTCTCTATAGTTGGAATTATCTAAGAGCCTCCTTCTATAGTAGAGGTAGTAGAAGCCTTACTAGATACCTCATACTTAGCGAGGTCTACTTAGTACTAAGCCTAAAGGTATACCTCGCGCTTAGTAATAAACTCCTAAATAGTTAGAGTAGGCTTAAGAGTATCTGAGGGCTTACTAGAGTCTAGTCTATTAGGATTAATAAACTTCTAGATGCCTTCAGACTGCGCGGAGGTATACAGGTTTAGATACTGGCAAGGCTAGTCAGCTGGGCTTTAGAGCTTCGCCTCTATAGAGAAGGTAGATATAGCGAGAGTATCGTGGGGTTTATAAAATAGCGGGAGGTTTAGAAAGGTTGTTAAATAAAGGTATAGAGATATAGAGAATTGGTTAAGAGAGGTTAAAAGGTCTGGGAGAAAGCTGCTCACCCTTCCCTAGGCTTAGAGAGGTTAAAAGGGGTATTTATAAGCAGAGGAGCTAGGCTCATAACTGTGGCGAATAGGATGAGGCATAAAAGTGGATCCACAATTGCAGCATTGCAATTGCGACCTTTATACCACAACAGCTATAATATCTTCTACTAGGTTAATAAACTAGTACTTTAGCTTAAAGCTGAAGAGAGTGGCGTTAATAAAATTATATAATTATATAGCTATCTTCCCTTAATTTATAGGCTTAATAGGCTAACTAGACTGCGCCCTATTGTAATTAATAATATGAGCGACTTCTTCTAGTAGATTAGGCTACTATTTTGATGCTAGTCTGCTTAATCTTATAGTGTAACTTAGGTAAGACTCTTTATTAATTAGGATATACTTAAAGATTATTTAAACTATTTATTAACTTTGCGTTTTAACTCTTATTAATAATACTAGTCTTAACTTTAGCTGGGGAGTTAAGGGTTCTAATAGAGTAATAAGGTGCTATATAATAGTAAATCCTATTTTAGCTTACTGCAAGAGCTTTGATATAGGTACTGATAATATAATTGATAGCGCTATAAATCTAATAGTATCTAGTAGCCTAGAAGAAGTTATATCTTAGGGAGCTATCTAACTGCTAGTAGCTATATTAGTAGCTACCTCGGTAGCTACTATAGTAGCCGCCTCTGCCTCTTCCTCTAAAATCTTGGCTTTATTGATAACTACCTTAATAGCCTCCTTAAAAGCCTTGATTTTAAGTATATTAGTAGGATTGCTGCTAATATTAGGTTTGCGAATTATCTTGAGATTATTAATTATATGCTTTAGTAGCTTCTATAGCGTTTAGGTTAAAAGTAATGTTCCCTTGACTAGTAACTCTTTTGATGAGGGCTAAAATATCTATCTTATAGTTAGCCCTATTAATATTAAGGGGTCTGAAGTTTTCTACTAAAGAGTTAATAATAGAGCTTGCTGTTTGGGCTGCTGAAGGCTCCTTCGTCTTTGTTTTTAGCCTAGTTAAAATCGTCTTTGAAGGAATAGGTAAGGTTGTTGTAGGCTTAGGTTTAATAAGGCTTAATAACTACTAAAGTTCTTATTGAGCGGTGTATTATCTAATGAGGGCATTTTTAACTACTATTCACTACTTTTAAATAGCTTTAGTAGGCTTATAGCTTAACTCTCGAGCTATAGCTTTTATAGCTCTCTTAGAAAAGTAATAGTAGGTAACCTGGATAAGCTTAGTATTAGTAAGATCTAGATATTCTTGCTGGATGGCATGCTGATGAAGCTGGCGAATAGTGGCAATTAAGGCTATAACTAGGGAAGGATTGTTGTCTTCGATATGAGGTCCTATAATAAGGTTTCTGAGGTCCTCGTTTGGATCCTATTGAATCTTTGGGTTTGTAAATCTAAATTAGTAAATAAGCTTCTCTTTAGGTTTAGCCTAGGTCTTAGCTTTATTAATATATAATTGCACTATATCTCTATAGTTAGTGGAGCTATATATGTAGACTTTATTCTTTATGTTTTTATTAACTTTATGGTATAGCTTTAAAAGGCTCTTATACTCTATGAGGAAGTCTTAGATGTTGGTTCTGATGAATTTGGGCGCTCTAGTTGAATAGGAAGTTATTATAGCGATAGTGGGGCGTTTTATGAGAATGTCCGCTAGGATTGTTGGTGTAACCCCTCTCTGTCTTGCTGAAAGGCCTTGAGGAGGCTAGACTAGGCCCTGGGTTGAGATTTGTAGGCCTATCCTTGCTGTCCTTAGAGGCTGGTTCTTTTAAAGCTTGAGATTGCATCTTGCTAAATAAAGGGCCTAGAAACTGTTCTTCAGGCTGCTTTCCTTTACTATAAGTGGACTTAGTATCTGGGTTGCTGGAATAAGAGGTAGATATATTATTTGTAGGTTTGTGAATACTATATTAATTATGTTTGAGTGTTATTAAGTACTTATTTATTAAATCTCTATAAGATATTGCTAGGTAGATAGATTGATATAACTTCCTAATATCTTTAAAAGTGGAGGGAGTAATAGTAGGTTTTCCAGATAATAAAATAAAAGGTAATAAAAAAGGAAAGGAATATAAATGAATATAGAAAGGCTTTATAGCTTTAGTCTTACTACCTTAGTAGTAATCCCACTCTAAGTCTTAATATTTAAATTAGGAAAGTCTTCCCTAGTGAGGCTCCTATGTCAAAATCTTGCAGCTCACTATATTAAAATACTTTATATATTAGTACACTTACTCTTAGTACTTGAGGCTATATTAAAAAGGGTTTATTAGTATTCTTTTACTAATTTAGTTAATTCTATTTTACTTATTAGCTTAGTAAGATTACTATTTCTCTTATATTAGATTTATCTATAGCTTTTTAGCTATCTTAGCTATAATGGACTAGTTAAAAAGACCAGTAGTAGATGAGGGTAATTGAGAGAGGGGAAGGGATGTGAGAAAGGAAAAAGAAAAATAGTTGGTTCTAGCTGAAATACTAAAAGAAGGGAGGATTTTAGGGTCTTTGCGATTCCTATTAACCTTTTTGAAAGAACATATAGCTGTAGTAATCCCTCTATAGGCTGATAGATCTGCGAATCGCCTATTCTTCTCTATCTAGCTCTTATTTATATATTATATTGTTATTTCTTTATTTCTTTATAGTAGCTAGATATTGCAATCGTCTAAAAAGGAGTGTATATATGTTAGCATGTATTATGATGGCGGGACGTCCGGATGCGTTAAAGGCACCCTACTCTCTTAGAAACCTTTGAGGGTTGTGGTAAAGAGCAAAAACATCTGCCTCTAGGCACTATTAGGAAGAGCAGGAGCCTGATGGGGACTGCAAAGATAGCAAATAATATAATACTACCTACAAAAGGATAGGAATAATAAAAGTAGGCTTAAAAGATGCGCGTCGCGATTTGCAGATCTAATCAGAAAGAATAGGAAGAATTGGGCTTGAAACGAAAGAGATGTTGCGGAAAATCGTATATAGGATTATTAAGGTATAAGCCTCTTGAGGCTGAAAAGACTATGAATGCTAAAAACTGTGATGATAGAAAAACGTGATTTTTCTCCTCCCCTCTCCGCATCGCAGTCTTCTGCTTTTAGACCCCATCGGCAGTGGGCCTGTGGCTTTGCTGACTGAGCAACTAAACCATCCTGTCCCATCCCACTAGCTAGTAGAACTACTAGCTTATTATCTTAAGTATGCTATTATAAGCTAAGTAGGTAGTTATATTTAAGTTATAGCTCTACTAGATAGTCTTAGTATAGAGCGCTCCTAAGGATTATTATTATTCTCTCTACTAGGTACCTATAGCCTGCTGCAGAAAGTTAGCCTCCTAAGATTATTAATACTATATTTACTAAGCTAGACCTTCACTCTAATATCTAGTAGGAAGCTATATAGCTATTAAGTAAATATATTATAGGCTGCTCTATAGGTAGCGTTATTCTTTGCTATCTCTTACTATAGTGCCTATAGCTCTAGGTTCTAAGTAAAGACTATATCGTCTAGGATATCTAGGTAGCTTGCTAGTACCTAGTTCCTCCTCACTAGGGGGCTAGTAATAAGGTCTCCTTAGGGTTGCGCGTGGTTAGGTATTAGCTATAGGAATCTTCCCTACTTCTGCTTATTATCCCACTCTTGGGGTGTATTCTGCTCCTACTGAGAGAGAGCATCTAGGGCTACTACCTCCCTACTAGGGCAGTACTTAATATAGAAGTTATACTAGGATAACTCCCCCGCCTACCTACTCTAATACCCTATAAGGCATTACTTTTTTACAAAGTATTTACGCCCCTAGTAGTCTATTAATACCTTAAAGGTAGGGATACTATATAGCTCTGCTCTCTATATATAGAGATAAGATAGTACTACTAGTAGCTCCTTATTGTGGATAAAGTAGTTATACTCTGCTAGTAATAGCTTCCTCAAGTGAAATACTACTAGGCGCTAGGTGCTCTTTAAGTTAGCTTGGGAGAGCACCCCTCTAAGGGCAAACCTAGAGTAGTTAGTCTTAATTACTATCTTATTCTCTAGGTTAAACTAGCGTAGGACTAGTTAGGTGCTAAATAGCCTCTTAAGCTTCTTAAATACCTTTTCTTAATCCCTCCCCTAGTAGAATATTATATCCTTCTTAATAATTTATATTAGTAGCTTAATATTCTCCCTATAACTAGGTATAAATATACTATAGTAATTAGTAAACTCTAGGAAGCTCTAGAACCCTCTAGGTGAGGTAGGGGGTAACTATTTAGTAATTACCTAGAGCTTCTTAGAGTTATAAGAGAGGCCTTTCCCTACTATTATAATAAACCCCATATATTTGACCTTTTAAACTATGAACTTATACTTTATGGAATTGAGGTTAAGTTTAGTTACTACTAGCCTCTAGAGGACCTCCTGGATCTTCTTCTTATTTTTCTCCTTTATTCTATTCAAATACATTAGTATATTATTTATATAAGTAGTAATAAAGTTATTTGAGAGGTTTTATAGTAGCTATTAATATATTATTAAAAGCTAGTGGGGGCGCTAGTCAGGCTAAAGGGGCATACTACCTACTTAAATAGGCTATATTAAGTGCGGAATACTATTCTCTTCTAGTGCTCCTCTATGATTCGCAGCTTATAGAAGGTAGCTACTATATTTAATTTTATATACTACTTAGCTATACTAACTTAGTATAATATCTTAGAGATTAATAGTAGGGAATACTAATCCTTCTTAGTAATAGTATTTAGTGCCCTATAGTTAATGTAGAAGTAAATAGCTCCACCCAGCTTCCTAACAAATAGCATTAAGGCCCTAGCTAGTAAGCTACTAGCTTAAATAAACCCTTATCTAAGAGGTCCTACAGGGTATTCTTAAGTAGTAGCAGCTCCTCTCATAATATACTATAAAGAGGTCCCTAGGAGAGTAGTAGTTCCCTTCTATCTAGAGTAGGGATGAGGTTAATCTAGTGGTCTGCCCCAGGCTAGCTGGGGGAAGCAGGTAAGCCTTATTGGGGTTAAATAAGCTGGGGAGCTCCTCTAGGATCTAGGCTAGTACTCTATATTATTAATTCTCTTTTAGCTTTAAGTTAAGGGCCTTCTTAATATCTACTAGGCTAACTACTTAAATCTATGCCTTTATAGCGCCTTTCTAGTACTTACTCTACCTCCTCACTAGGCGTTAATAAATTGCGGAGAATAGTGCGGCATCTAGGAATTTTATAGCCCTTATCTCTATTATAATAAGTAATTCTTCTTACTCCTTTAGGTACAGCCTAACGCAGCCCCAGCTATAGTGCACCTAGTAGGCTATAGTATTATATATAACTTTATTCTGCTCTATTTATAGCTGCCCTAATTAGATCTCTAGGTTAAAGCCTTTTACTATATATATAAATATGCGCTAGATATAGCTATTAGTCTCTAAATTAAGGGCTATTATATCTAGGGCGTTATTTAGTAATAGACTACTAAGGGTATACTCTCTTATAGGTTACCCCTTCTTCTTAGTATATAGAAGGCAGAGTTATTAGGCTAGAGACTAGCTACCTATTATATATGTATTACTACTAGTATTAACTAGAGTATAAGCTAGGCATTCTTTATTAACTCTAATCTATAAAATAGTAGGTTTGCTATTTACTAGTTGCTCTAGTTTATATTATTCCTAATTCAATATCTCCTCTTTAGTAGGCTCTAGATCTTGATTTCGCTCTAGAGTTAGTTCTTTCTTAACTCCTTATTATCCTTAGAGGAGTATATCTCTACTTAGTAATCCTCCTCTTCTTCTTAGCTAGTGGAATTAGCTTTTAGGGCCCTAACTTTAGTAACTTCTAGTAGCTAGTTATTCTTTATAGGGTAGCGCTATATAATATAGCCCTTAATCCTATAGGTATAATAAGTATAGGTATCCTTAGGGTAGGAGTCCTTATTCTTTTGCTACTGGGGATATACTAGGTAGCTATTAGAGGATAACTCTAAGTCCCATTAGGGGCAGCATTTCTCCTTCGCCCTCAAGACGCGCACCGCCCCAGTTATATAGATATCTCCATTAGTATCCTTAGCTACTAGCTTCTAATAGGGCGCTTAGAGGTAGCTAAGAGCCTTCTAGTATTTAACTTCTTAGGCAATATTCTAAACTTTCTTACTATAATTAGTAGGTAGGTTAATAGTAATCAACTAGTCCTTTAGCTTAGGGGTGAGGGTAGCCTCTAGGAGAGATATCTAGATCTAGCTAGGCTAGTTACTACTCCCCGCATCTACTAGGGTCCGCTTGAATCTCAGCAAAAAGGCTGAGAGGGACTCTATCTCTCTCTGCTAGAGGGTCTGTAGTTAGGCTACTACTTGAGGCTGCAGGTTACAATCCTTTTAGATTTAGTTAAGATAAGCTATAAATTCCCTAGGGTTATATTTTCCTCCCTTACTACCTACTCTATAGAAGGTAGAAACTACTAGTTAGGAGTTAGTATCTAGATATAAATTAATAGTATGCTACGCCTCTATATCTATAGGATAGAAAACCTAATTAATTATAAGAATATATCTTATCTATTATGCCTATAAAGCGTATTCTCTCTACTAACTTAAGAACTTTGGGGGTAAGAGTAGTAGCTTCTAGGTTAGTATACTAGGTATTACTAGTAGTTTACTAGTAGTAGTTATTTCGGGGGGTATAGCCAATTACTAGTTGGTCCTCTATAGCTCTTATACTTATTACTAGAGGTAGTTTAATGCTATTACTAAGTCGGCGCGCAATAGCTCGCCTTGGCTATTAGCTATTGGGTTATTAACTATCTCAGTAACTAGTGGGGAGTAGCGCTTGACCTATTCTCGTTATTATAGTAGTGAGCTTTAAATATGCGAAGGGCTAGAGCTAAGTCTATGCGATAAGAGGTAGCGTAATACTATTTGTTTAAAGCTGAAGAGGAAAAGGGAGAGTTTTCTGCTTTAGTAAGGTTATACTAGGTTTGTGGGTGGCTACTGGGTAGGCCCTAAAATGCGGTGAATCTGGGCAGAAGCCCAGATAGTTCTAACTGGGCGTAGCCCGTAACACTTAAGGACTTAAAAGGGTTGCTACTAAGAGTGCTTCTAGGGAATATGGGGGAGTTAGTAGTAGAGCAAATTTTGCTTGAGAATAGCTATATACTAGCTCTACTGCAGATACTTCACTATTTATTTAGTTATCATTATCTTTAATAGGGCGAGAGCTATTATTTAGGTTTGTAATAAACTAGGTGCTTCTAATTGAGGTGTTTAGGTTAAGGAGCGCAGTATAGTAATGATATTGCAGCCTTCTTTTCGTTAACAGCTAAGCCTCTAACTTAGGCTTAAAGCTTAGATACCTAAGTAGTTATCCTCCTTAGTAAGATAATAGGTTTTGACGTATTAATAATAGATAGTATTAGATATCTAGTTCTATATTATAGCGACGGTTTTCATATACTTAGAGTAAACCTTCTTCTTCTCTATATATTGGTTTATTATTGTATTATAGAACTTTATCTCTTTCTTCTTAAAGTTATAAATAGTATTCTCTTTGTTAGTAGGAGCTGCTGCGTTAGCTATATAAGTGCTTGGGTAGGACCTAATAATAAGCCTCGCATTAGGAAGGTTAGGTTTCATAACGGCATTACTAAGCAGCAGCTTGTTAGTCTTATTTAGGTTGATATAGTGCTATTTTTCAGCTCGAGAGGCGCAAGACTCCAGCTAGTTAATCTATAATATCTAATCCTTCAGACTATTAAGCCGGATCTTTGTGATGGCCTCATCGGCAGAGGGCTTGGATATGTTGGGAGCTATTATTGGGTATGTGAAGATAGCTTTGAAGTAATTGAGATATAATTGAACGCCCTATCTGTCGGACATTTATGCGTTCATTAGGTGAAAATTGGTGTGTGTCTTCCGTAAGTTCTGTGGTACAAAGGTCTCTACCAAAATCTCTGCTAGATATAGGTACCTACAATGCGGCTATTGGTTGGGACGGATTTCGGGTTAAATCGGCATACGCCCAGTTCGACACGCCCCCTCAGGTTGGTGCCCAAAAGGGTCCGAACCAGCCAAAATAGCCACTTTTACAAATCTCAAATCCCCCACTTATAGGCCCTTTTACATATAGCCCATTTGAGGGTATTCCCATCGCTTCAAATCGCTCCCGTCGTGCTCATTAAAACCTCCCATTGGGTAGGAAAGAGTGACGCCATTTACAGAGCTATCTCAGCCTCCAATTCAGTACGCCTGTTATCCGCAAGAAGGTCGCTCTTATCCGCGAGGTTAAGTTGGCTAACGAAGGTAGCGAAGGAGGCGGCTAGTAGGGCCTTCATTATCCTATCTACTATTATTTCAGCTAATTAGGTATAAATAACCTCTATATAGTTATCCTAAATCTCTTATTGTAGCTAATAGTTATGGATATTGATGTGGTATAGCTTAGTTTATAGTTAGATAATCTCTTAGGTTACTAGCTATATTATTTAGGTATTATCGCATTAAATAACTACCTTGAGGCTATTATGAGGCTAATTAACTATATAAGAAGGCTCTCCTCTAGGAGGGAGGCTTACCCATAAGGCGGTTATTAGCTAACTTACGAATAGTCCTTCCTTCGCAGCCTGCAATAGGGCCAAAAGCTCTGCTTCTATAGTAGAAGTTGTGACTATCTATTGTTTGTTAGCCCTCCAAGCGATTATCCCTCCAAATAGCTTTATTGCGAAGGCTTAAGAGCTCTTTTAATCTATTAAATTATTCATAAAACTAGCGTCTAAAGCTACCTCCAACCCATTAGTATCCTTTACTCTATACTCAAAATGGAGCCCTTTTATCTTTAGTAGGTATTATATAGCCTAATTAGTAGCTTAGTAGTGTTTTAGGCTAGGGTTTTAGTTGAATCTCGCAAGACGACTAACTACAAAAGCGATATCAGGTCTGGTTATAATAGCAGCATATAGTAGTGATCTAACCTTTTGTTAATATAGCTGAATCTCTTGAGGCGTCGCTTGCCCTTTATATAGTAATAGCTCTTTAGTAGCTGTTAGGGTATTATATTATAAGTTAGCATTAATATAGTTATTTAGCAGTTTCGTCAACTTGTTGATAAATACCGACTGCGATAGCTATAGCCTCTTATTCAGACGATCTTAAAGGACTTCAATCCCTAGGAACTAATATAGGTCTTAACTACCCTCGAGATAGTATCGTTTCTATAGTTATCTAATTAGCGAGGTAGTATGACTGCAATCTTTTGGGGGATATGCTATAATATAGTTATTAATATAGAAGAAGAATAAGACCTTGCTATAGCGCTAATAGCAGTTTTCGCTAGGTATCTGCTCAAAGTTAAGGGCATTTAGACCCTTTTTGAGGTGTTGCTGCTATAAGAGAGGGGATCTACAAAGCCTATATAGGGCCTTCAGCAGCTTGAGCACTCTTCTAGGCTCTCAATACCCTAGCAGTATCTCTATATAGACCTCTTTATTAAGGTTAGTATATATAAAAGCATTAATAGCATTATATTAGATCAGATCTATATTAAATTAGTTAGTAATAGTAACGAGGGTCCTGAACGACATCCCAGCTAATATGGCAGTATAGGTATCGCAAAGGTCGTGAGGCTATTAATTGCCTCTTACTATAAGTCTCGCCTTAACTTTCAGAAGCTTACTATACTTATTTAGCCTATAGATATATACCTAGTAGCATCTAAGGACCTTATAACCCTTTGTAATCTTTTGCAATACTATTAACTAAGATTAGGATATTTGGTAGCTCTAGAGATAACTCTCTTTAGCCTAAATAAACTTAGCCCCCATAGGGTGATTTTGTAGTTTGACGTGTGATGAGGGCAACTTTAGCAATAACTTCTAGTAGGTATTTTGCTACTTTGGATTTATCCCTGAAGTCGTTACTTCTAGGGCTAGGAATAGTAGCCTTATTATAATATCCCGGGCAAGGTTATATAACCTACTTATTAAAGGGTCAACAGGCTAATCAGACCACACTAAAGACCTTTAACTATCATTAGTTTCATATACACGAGGCATATAATATATATCGGGTTCACTTATATAAGGCAAGTGAAATTTATTAGTGGCATAGCCCAGGAAGACCGCCTTATATAAAGTCCTCGTGGTGACTCTAACTTTTAAACGGAAGTCTGAACTCGGGTTAGCATCATTAGAAACTGCTAAGATACGCCCCCTCACGTCGAGGTCGGCATGAATGCCTTCCTTAAGTGCTTAGAAGAACGTTGATTTGGGGTTAGATGGGGGAGTTAGCAGTAGAGCAAATTTTGCTTAAGAATAGCTATAAACTAGCTCTAGTACTAATACTTTACTATTTATTTAGTTATCTTTATCTTCTACACGTCGTAGGTCGTTATTTAGGTCTATAATAGCTTCAGAGTTGCTCCAAATAGCAGTTCTCAGGTCGAGGAGCGCAGTATAGTAATTTTAGATCTCCTCTAGAGTTATATCTTTAAAGTCATCATAGCGGGTATCTATTCAGCCATCAAAAATAGCCTCTTCATCAAAAAGGACATCTTAAGTAGTAATAACCTCTCCTTTCAGAGGGTTCCAAATCCTATAGCTATTTAAGGTAGCATAACCAATAAGGTAGCTAATCCAGGCTTTCGCAGCTAGTTACTAGCGTCAATTTTAATAGAGTTGGGCGTCTGAAGTCATCACAAAAGACTTATTACTATATACTTGAAGATGGGTTAGGTTAGGTACTACAAAACCCTCTTTTAACGTCTTATGAAGTATTTCATAAAGCATCTTCCAGCCTTTTTGCTGTTTTCGTGGCGTCCAGTTATATAGGTAGGTAGCTGCTTTCATGATTTCGGGCCATAGCACCATAGGTAGCGAGGCTGAGAGTTATAGGGAGCGGGAGTTTTACTTAATAATAGCAGCAATTCTTTCAGCACCTCTATTTTAGGCTTGCATATTTAGAGCGGATAGCTCTATTTAAATACCCTTGCTTTCAAGCCTTGCTACAACTCTTAGGTATTAAAGTATCTTATTATCAGCCTCAATAACCTAGACCTTAGTCTTATACTATACGTTAATTATTAATATAACTTTATCTACCACTTAGATAAGGGATTTACTTATTTAGTTAGCTAGGTAGAAGTCCCAGGCGAAGCCTGAGGCTCTGTCCGCTACAATAGCTGCTAACATATACCCTCTATATCCCTTATTATAGTTGTGGAAGTTGATGGCGATCCTTTCGCCAGGTTTTGACGATATTACTGACTCTCTTGGGGCTCGGCGGACCTATCTTGTTATCTTTGCTATAGCGCAAGAGTCGCACTTAATAGTCTTAATAGGCTTGTTGTTGTTGATATAGACCCCTCGCGTAGCCTCGCGTAGCTGTCATAAGGGTTCTGGGCCGCAATAGCTAATATATTGATGCTATAATAGTATTGAACCTCGAAGAGGTCTGCAAATAGTTGAAGAGTTATACTTTTAGCGAAGAGGGCGTTCATATATCTTATCTAGAGGGGTGGTGGATTTATAGCTATCTATAGCTATTACTATAAACCCTATAGGGATACTCGCCCCCTTATGTGGATAATACTTAAGCAGATGCTGTTGGTTGATATTGAATATCTCTGCTATATAGGTGTAATCTCTTCGTTGGAGGTAGTTTTGATTAGGGTCGCTAGGTCTTATATCCCACCACATACCCTTCTTTTGAAGTAGTTGCATAGATATGAGGCTAGTAGCAAGATTTTCGCAATACGCTACGTTATTAAGTTAAAGGGTTGTTAGCAGCCCTCTAGGGCCTTGAAGGTAAAGGTCTATAGACCCCCAGCTATTAATAGCAGCCCTTAAGGTCCCAGCAATAACGAAATCGTTATAAGAGGCTGATTGAAGGTTAATAAATCATAATAGATTATTGAATATGTGTATCGTCGCTCTAGTATTAAGTAGGACTGAGGAAGAGAGGGAGTATTGAACTTTATCGATTACTATAACAGTCCCCCTATATCTACTATTATAGCTACTATATAGTTATTAACCTAATCAATAAGTCTTCGCCTTTTCGAATTCCTCCACTAAATTACTACCAGGCTAGATCCTCTTGATAATGCAGTTAATAAGGTATTTATTGAGGCTAAACTATTTGGGCTGGTCTTCTGGAAAGGCGATATAGCAGCGCTGGAGAGTATGTCCCTTATGGTAGTAGAGAGCATACTACTAGTTATTGTTGCGGTCGTTTTGGTGAGGCTTCTTGTTATATGAGTCTTATTGGTTGCTAGCCTTATGCTTATGACCTCCTCCTTGATGTTAATACTTATTGGTATTATCTTTGGTATTGTTGTCGTTAGCCTCTACTATTGTAGGCCTAAATACGCCCCTCCCAGGCTTGCTCCTGAAAGCGGTATCTGCAAGCCGCTAGATAGCTTCACGGGTAGCCAGGAGAACATCACTAGCCTCAAGCTTATCTTCATTAGCCTTCACGCCCACGAGGGCTTAATACCCTCCTATCCAGGCAGCTAGGGGAGAGCTGCTTAAAACCCTATAGAAGTCATCAAACTATAGGCTTAATTGCTCTATTTAAGGGACTTTAGCTACTTAGCCTTTAAAGATAGCTATATTCTATTGCTTGACCTAAAGGGTGATTTCTTCTTATATAGTAATTATTTAATTCTTCCTATTTAAAAGGATCTCTTTATATTTATGTACTATAGACTTCTTTTAATTAATAACTAAGCTACTAACTTAGGCCTAGAGCTTTAATACCTAAGTAGTGATATCTTCTTTTATTAAGTAGTAAGTCTTGAGGTATTAGTAATAGATAATATTAGATATCTAGTCCTGTATTGTGGCGATGTTTCTGATGTGCTTAGAGTATATCTTCTTCTCCTCTGCATATCGGGTTATTATGGTATTATAGAACTTCGTCTCCTTCTCTTTCAAGTTGCGAATAGTATTCTCTTCGTTAGTAGGGGTCGAGTTAGTGCGAGTGCTTGGGTAGGCCCTAATAATGAGCCTTATATCTGGAAGGTTGGGTTTTGTGATAGTATTACTAAGCGATAGCTTATTGGTCTTGCTTGGGTTGATATAGTGCTATAATTCGACTCTAGAGGCGCGAGCCTCCAGCTAATTAATCTATGATATCTAATCTTTCGGACTGTTTAGCTGGATCTTCGTGATGGCCTCATTGGCAGAGGGCTTGGATATGTTGGGAGGCATTGTAGGTTAGGTCTGCAAATATATAGTTGAAAATAGTTTAGGTGCAATTTGACGCGTTGTCCGGTCGCGATAGCTTCAAAATCAGGTAACAATACGTATAAGACTCTTAATTGTCGGACTTTTATGCGTCAATTGGGTGAAAATCGGGGTGTATATTTTTTCCGTTCTGAGGTACAAAGGTCTCCACCAAAATCTCTGCTAGATACAGGTACCCACAATCCAGCTATCAGTTGGGATGGATTTCGGGTCAAATCGGCATACGCCCAGTTCGACACTACTAAACTAGCTAGTTAGGTCTATAAAGGGCTCTCTAATAGCAAGGCAAGCGAAAAATAGGCGGCAGATATATTAGCAGTCCCTTAATTAACCCCTAAGAAGAGGGATAAGCTTTAGGATTAGTTCAACCTATTTAGCAAGCTGGATAATAATAAGCATATATAGCGCCTGCTTTTTCGGAAGGTTTAAAAGGGCTTTAATAAGAAGGTATACTAACTAGTAGTAGCCTAGCGAAAGATTGAGGCACTACAGGCAGAGGTTGATGCTAGTAGGGCTAGGAAACGCAAGAAGGTTAAAATGAGCCCAAATTCGAAGTTTGCTGATATTGAGGCTATTTGGAGGGCTTAAATTGAGGCGGGCGAACTTGAAAATAGTATGGATGAATCCAGCGAGTCTGAAAACCCTAGTGATAGCGAAAGTTATATCGTTGTGGTATTATAATATATATAAAAAGTGGTTGAAGTTGATGTGTATTAATGTGAGGGCATTAAAAATGGGTGGTCCGGAAGTGGGGGTGGTCCGAAAGTAGGTGTGGGACGTTAATAGTACCAATAGCATTCAAGAATTTTATGACCTTTTGCTACCTTTCAAAATACAGTCAGCTAAAACTAGGATATTCTATGGCTTTAGAGATAACTCTCTTCAGCCTGGAGGAACTCAGCCCCCATGGGATAATTTGGCAGCTCGACATGTAATAAGGGCAACTTTAGCAATAACTTCCAGTAGGCATTTTACCTCTTTGGATTTATCTCTAAAGTCGTCACTTCTAGGGCTAGGAATAGTAGCCTTATTATAATATCCCGGGCAAGGTTATAACCCCTGCTCGCCAAGGGATCACTAGGTTAATCAGACCACAATAAGAGCCCACAACTACCTCCGCTTATTAATACTAACTCGCTAGGTTTTGCCCTTATACGAGATATTTATTTATAGGTAGCATAGCCTAAACAGACCGCCTTATATAAAGTCCTGGTAGTGACTCGAACCTTCAAACGAAAGTCTCAAAAGTCTCGAAAGTCTTCTAGATTCAGATCAGCACTTGAAACTGCTGGATCACGCCCCCTGACGTTGAGGTCGGCGGGTTGCTGCTAAGAGTGCTGCTGGGGAATATGGGGGAGTCAGCAGCAGAGCAAATTTTGCTTGAGAATAGCTATATACTAGCTATACTGCAAACACTTCACTATTTGTTTCGTTATCCTCATCTTCAATAGAGCGAGAGCTATTATTCGGGTCTGCAATAGACTAAGTGCTTCTAATTGAGGTGTTTAGGTCGAGGAGCGCAGCATAGTGATCATACTGCAGCCTTCTTTCGTTCAATAGCTAAGCCTCCAACTCAGGCTTAGAGCTTAGATACCTAAGTAGCGATATCCTCTTTAGCGAGATAATCTCGAGTCAGTCGACTTACTCTCCCAATTTTCTAAGATGTTTGACCAACTGACGCTTCTTGAGACATTACTGGGAAACTCTGCTTCTAGGTGACAGACTATTTCTCGCCCCAATCGGCGAGAACCCCCAGGTACTCCTAGAGCCTTGGTAAAAGCTCAAAAACTCATTTATGTAACAACCAGCACGGAAAGTTCTCGACTTAGGAACAGGGACTGGTATATGGGCCTTGTAAGATTTCACCACTTATTGCTCACTGCTAATATCCCAACAGCACTAAGGCTAATAACCACGTGTAGCGACTTCGCGGACGAATTCCCGAGCGCTGATGTAATAGGCGTCGACATCTCACCCATCCAACCCACCTGGGTGCCCCCAAACTGCAGATTTCAGTTCGACGACGTCGAAAAGGACTGGACATGGACCCCTGACTTTGAATTCATCCACCTTCGTCATATGGAAGCCTGTATCTCAGATTGGCCTGCTTTCTACAACCAGATCTACAATCACCTGAAACCTGGCGGCTACTTTGAGATGAAAGACTTTGACATTGAGTTCCGATCTCAGGCCTATGGGGACGATCTTCCGGAAGACCACATTTATCGTCGGTGGGGTAAGGTGTTCTTTGAGGCTGCCAACCGACTTGGAAAGTCAATGGATTAATCAAGAGGCGAGCACAAGAGCGCGAATGCATTAAGAGAAGCAGGCTTCGTCGACGTTGTGGAGAGGTCATGGGCCGTCCCTATCGGAGGTTGGGCCAAGGACCCTATGCTCAGGGAAATTGGCCAATGCAACCTGGAATTCCACGACAACTCGCTCGAAGGGTTTTCCATGTTTCTTCTGACCCAGGTGATGGGCTGGGAGGCGACCCCAGCCGGAGTATTCGTTGCTGAGTGTCGCAAGGCTCTCAAAGCCCTAAACTCCAAACGGTCATACATTTGTAAGTACTGTCGTAGCTCACTGTAGAGTGCTTAGAGTATCCCCGTTGTTTTGATGATCATACACTGACTGGGAATAGGCAAGACGTCCATGGGCGCAAGCCAGAAGTATTGAAGTAGGCTAGTCTAAATGGTGTAGGGCATCATGACCGGTATGCAGCAATGTTCAGATATATGTTTGACCTTTTTTCGCAGGTAAAGTCTCCAATATGGCCGTTAGTGAATCATGATATACAATGGTATCGGTAAGATATGCGACCTCTCTATCTCAAAATTGAAGATATCAGAGAAGCTTTCTAGTACGTATATGTTCATTGGGAAAAGAACTCGAAGCAGATTGTCATGGTTCAGTGGGCCATTATCCTTCAAAGATAGGCTGATTTATTTGATCGATCCCAACCAACGACGGACACATACCGAGACAATGAAAGCTCTACGAGAAAGATTCTTCGTTTAATCGAAACACTTATTCTCTGTCTGGTGCCATCGTCACTTTTTTTTAATCGCTCGTCGCTCTGCTGGGGCAACTCATCCGCACCTGTGGGATGCAAAGAAAGTGACGACAATGACTTTAGCCTGAGTTATCTGCAATAGCTCGCGAAATATAAAGAATATAGTAGTAATTTTGAAACCGTGTAAATCTAGTCTATTCAAATTCCATTCAGACCTGGTCATGCAAGACCGGTTGCAAATGTTCCTTCGGCTTGATGATCGAATAGATATGTGTCATGGGTCCAGCTATCAATGAAAGGTTCAACAAATACATCATAGGGACCCAACGAAGCTCAGGAATCGATTGAGCCTCCAGTCAAAAACGCTTAGGGAAAAAGTCGATATTCCCAGCTGTCACCTATTTACTCGCAAGAGGTCGCGGAAGCTAATTTTCCTTTAGAAAAAAGTAGATTGATGGCGTTGGGTTTTGCTGAGGCTTCTTGACGCAACACCTAGTTGTATACGCGCCTAATGAACGACAGGCTTTTCAGCTCAGACGAGCTCTCCAGTCTCGGGACAAGCTCCTCTCCAGTACGATACTACCATTTTGGCTCCATGGTTCCTCGTCTACTAGCGAGTTATATTGCTAGCAAGGCCATAGATGACTCCGCACGAAGAAATTCCCGGGTTAAAAGAACAGCGTGACCTGTTTTTAAGCAGCATCATTCGTAACATTCTCTCAGATTTAGTGGATGTTGTTGTTGTTCTATTTTTCGACGTCAGAGCTAGGCTCAGATCGCTCCCTGGGGCATACGTCGTGTAGGGCGAGCCTACATGTCAGATTTAGTGGAACGTCATTCTTGTTTTTGTTTTGAGTCTTAGTTTCAGTTTTAATCTTAGTTCTGCAAAAGGAAATACACGTCCTCTCGCTGGATCTTGGACACAGAGTGTCTAATTTTGGTTCCTTGGCCTGACAAACGCAGGTAGCAGTGTTTACCTGTCTTCAAGACTGCATCACCAGCCTTGAATCGGATATCTCAAGACTTATGAGCTATCGTCTTGTTGCATAGCATGCCACAAGGGCGAAAGTGCACATGCCCACAATTGCCGCGGGTGGATGAACGTCCCAAGGGCAGGTGTGGCGGGTCTCGAGGACAGTGAAAAGCGTTGCGCAAATCTGCTGGTGTAATCAAAACAGCTGTCCAGATTGTAGCGCAAAAGCTCAGGTGGCCATGCAGCTGCCGTGCGATCCTGGGAGTACCCCACGTGTGCGATTGCTGCCTCTTGTGGGAAAAGTCCATATGCATGGTCTTGAACTTGAGCACCAACACACTTCGGCGAGCCGGAATTCAGAAGCGAGCAAGTCTGATTGGCCCTTTTACGACAGATATTGGACACGCTGCGAAGGTGCCCCGCCATGGAAACGTTTTCTCTTTGCTAATTTGCTGGATAATTGTGCTTATCAGCAGTAGATGTAGGAAGATGGGACGTTTACTGCATGGCTCCTCGTACCAATTAATGGGGCATTGAGGAATCTCGAAACCCGGCGGGGCACCACCGGTAGTACAAATATGTTGGCTTCGTCCGAGTTGTGTGCACTACCCAATGGGCAAACCCGCATCTATGATTTCGAGCTTCTCTGTACGGTCTTGACTTTTGCTGGTTACAGAACTATCCTAGGGCCTTCAGCTGTATTGAAACAATGGCTGAATCGCTAAGCAACCACCAGCATGAGCCAGCGAGGGTGTCGCCAACGGATGTAACCTCACCTAGGCAGACCGAGGGTCCTGTCACTGGTGGTGATGAACCACTCGAAGTTGACGAACTGGAAGAGGTCCGTAGCATCATGTCCATCAGGAAAGTATTACTAACTTCCCCGGCTAGGAAGTCCAAAGTGAGGCGAGCATTGATGATCGAATGCATGTATATCAGCATAACCACGAAATCCCGCCGCCTGGCTGACAGATCGCAAAACAGCTCCTCCTACACCGCTTCCATTACTTCAAGTGTGGTTGATTATCCCACAGAGTATGGTCGCCGCTATCACGCCTTCCGCGCAGGCTGTATGTAGCGCCTTCAAGAACTTGTTCTCCAACTGCTGAAAACACGCTAACCAAGTGAGATCAGCATACTTTGCACCCAACGATGAAGTAAGATCACGCGGTCCACATGCTAGTGTGTATTAATACTTACTGATCTTTTACTCTGCTCTATAGTCCGAGAATGATAGACTGGATTTCAATCACATGTTGATAATGAAGACTATCGGCCGAAAGCTATTCTTGGCTCCTGTCCCTAGTGATAAAACCAACCGAATTCTCGACATCGGAACAGGAACAGGCATTTGTACGTTGAGTGATATTGCCAGAGTTGATTTATCGCTAATGCATTCACAGGGGCAGTTGAGGCAGCTGAAGTGTTCCCCAACGCAGAGGTAGCCATACAACTCAGAAAAGCTGTTTTTTTATCGTGGTCGTCTAATGTTATTGATAGATCATTGGGAATGATTTGAGCGCCATTCAACCCGAATGGTATTTGCTAAGCCACAAACGTTTAGGTTCATTGCTAATAGAAGGCGAAGGGTGCCCCCGAACGTGAAGTTTGAGATTGACGATGTTGAAAGTCAGTGGCTTCACAATGAGCCGTTCGACTTCATCTTCTGTCGATACATGGCCAGTTCGATTGGAGATTGGCCCAAGCTTTTGAGCAGTATCTATGAGTACGAGTTTTCCTCTTTGTTTGTATCTTGGCATGGTTCATTTCCTGAGCGCGCACTGATGAGATTTGCAGGAACACAAGCCCTGGCGGTTGGGTCGAGTTCCAAGACTACGACCTCTTATACCGTTGTGATGACGAAACTCTCACTGATGACCATTCTACCTTGAAGTGGGACAAAAGCTTCATCGACGCCTGCAAATCGATTGGCCGTGAGGCTTGTCCTGGGCCCAAGCTAGCGAGCTGGGTGAAACAAGCTGGTTTCGCAAACGTCACTCACGAGCAGTTCAAAATGCCAATTGGATCTTGGCCAAAAGATCCGCACTACAAGGATATCGGAATGACCAACTTGATCCAGGTTTTAGATGGGTTAGAAGCCTTCACGCTACGTGTTTTCTGTAGCGTGCTCGGATGGACAAGAGAAGAGGTCATTGTTCTTTTATCTGAAGTGCGTCGAGAGTTGAGATCTGAAGCTATCCATGGTTATCACAACTTGTAAGTATGCTCCTTGTGAAAATGATATAGTTGTAGCTGATGAAGAAAAACACAGTCACGTGGTATATGCTCAAAAGCCGTACCATGAGTCTGCTAGAGTCTGAAGAATCTGGATAGTCATCTGTTCATTGAGTCTCTATGGCTTGAACTTCAACACCTAATCGCATTCAACATGAAGTGAAGTTAGCAGGCAATGGAATGACTTCTACGACATAACGTGCCCTGCTGGAATGTTCCGAGTCCAACATGATGGATAACCAGCCCTGGCAACGGAAATGCCGAGTAGTTTATCTTGCCACCAGAACACACACAAAATCTCTGTCTAAGTCATGCAACAAGATCTCAAAGTGTAATTCAATGTGAGGCGATGGACTTTGGGCTGGTCTACTCAATAGTTCTCATCGGTGCTGGCAGAGAATGAATGGATTCAGACCTTCCTTTGCATTGCGTGCAGTATTCTCAATCTTCTGCTGGCCGAGACTGGATACGTCATAGTGCCTGTTTTTCTGAAGCTTCCGTATCCTTGGCGTCTACCAAGACTATTTCATTGCAGGCGCCGGGTGATGTAGTCAAGTTAATAGTCGAAATGGAGAACGAGATCAGAGTTCGGCACTCATCACGCGTGACGCTCTAAGGCCAGCGTTGCAATTGTGTAACTATACTAACAAAAGTAAACGTGCGATCTATCGCTCGATATGACTCCGCGACTATTATACGGGGTCCCCGGACTTTGTGAGCAGCGATCCTACCGAAACGCGCTGGGGAAGAAGGACTACTCAAAGTCGATTCATGCTCCGAAATAGACGCCGAATCCAGCGTTTCCGAAGACAAGATAAATACCTTGACCGTGACCGACATATAAAGTTCATCCCTTGCACTTATCTTAACGAGTAAGCTTACACCATACTCTGCATTTTTCGTCCTGAATCACGCTCCGATGAGAACATGACCAAGCCAAAGGTTCTGATCATTGGAACACAATGATTGATGAAAGTTTTCAGCGCGGAAAATTAGGTGGTCTCGGGGCAATGGTTTGCTATTTGATACCACCAAGATATTGCTCTGATACCACCCGCAGAGCTGAGCAAACAATACCCAGCACCGGCGAAAATGGACCAAGGAAGTACTCTCTCCGCTCTCTCCATGTGCCATCCGCCCTTGGGGTTGGGGGTTTGGGGGGGTGACGGGGCGCCAAGGTGTGCGATTCTCTGAAAAGAGGTAAGAAGTCCGCTGTAAAAATGTCAGTGGTCGGCTGCTTGTCTCGTCCAACGAAGCCACTTTTCGTAAATTCGACTGTCTCATCGCTGCTACTTGCAACTGCAAACGCGGCCTTTCACTGGGGCGTTCGGGTCGACAATCAGTCTCGGGTCGCCCGAGCCATCGCCGAGCGGCGGACCGACTTGCCAGGGAGTCCCCCTAGCTGGGCTGCCGAGTGGTGGGCAGGTGCAGAACCAACCGGAATAGTCACAACGTCTGTTTCACTCGAAGTGGACCTTTACGAAGAGGTTAGTGACCACCAATGGCTGCTCCCCTTCCCATCTCAACATCGACTGAGACATCAGCGAGGAGATGTGGACTCAGTGATGGATGATCAAATGTGAGCCTCAACATGTCAATTCAGCTTGGCCTAAGTTGAGATACTGGGTTGAGCCTGGAAGCTCTTTTTTTCATCATACCTAACGGTCTATAGTGCGAACTACCACACTACAAAGAAATTGGGTGGATCCATCTAGCCCAGGCGTAGAGGGGATGAGAGGCTTTTACGCCAAGAACCTTTTGTAGTGTTCTTGGTTGGAGTCGTGAGGATGTCATGATGTTCCTTGAGTACGTGCGGAAAGAACTGAAGTCTGGCGCCCTTCGCGTTTACATCAACTTGTGAGGATCTCTTGGTTCTAAATTTCGATCTGTATTTTGCTGACGAAGTTTCTGCAGCCATGTGGTATTCGCCCAAAAGCCTGACAACAGATCTGCGGAGTAGTGAAAACCACGATTCCTTTTTCATTTGTTTCCGCGAAGAACGCACGCAGCATCTTTATTGAATGCGTTTATGCATTAGCTGAGTGGCCTCAGCCTCCAGCGCGTTGTACATAATCAATACTCAGATGGACTGTTGGTGCTCTCCATTCGGACAACAACTTTTGCGCATTTCGGTTGATAAATGAATCGAGACGTCGGCACTCTTCCAGCCTTTTTTTAACGGCACTTAAGTCACCTCCACACTAACACGGCGTGATCTTTACCACGATGTCTCGAACATCTGGAACCCCGCCGTGGTTATGCGGCACGATCGTGTGTCTGGACATACTCGCCAAGAAGCCGGCTTATCTCCGACTTTTTTGTAATCATAAGATATAAAGTCGACGTGTATCTGAACGTGTTGACAGTGGTAGCTGAAGATCACAATGCCGCACGCGGACGTTGTCAGCTGCTGAAAAACTGCAACAACACGAAGCAAGATGTCTGAACCCACAGTCCTCATCGTAGGGGCCGGAACCTTCGGAACTTCCACGGCATATCATCTGGCAAAGATTTACAATGACCCCAGCCGAGTGACGGTAGTAGATCGTTGGAATGCGTCTTCTTTCGAACCCAATGTCGCAGCCGCCATTGACGTTAATCGCATCATCCGCACAGACTACGTCAGCCCGCTTTACTGTAATCTCGCGAATGAAGCTATCCACACGTGGTTCTGGGACATCGATCTGGGACACTTCTTTCAAAAGACAGGTTGGGTGGTAATCGACGAGAGCGGTAGCAATTTCATTAGCAGCGTGCGCCGTACATTCCAGCAGCGAGGGTTAGACTATACGAAGGATTTCGATGTGCATACCTTGGGGAAACGATGGCAATTTCTGAATGGTATTGAGACACAGGACCTTGGAAACGCTTACTTCAACCCCGAAGCAGGATGGTGCGATGCGGCCTCCGCAACTGCGAGATTCATGTCTGCAGCTGAAAAGAAGGGAGTCAGAAGACTGACGGCCGAAATCGAGAAATTGGAGTTTGATGCGAGCCAGGGTGTTGAGGTGGGAGTGCGCACAACGAATCGACGATTATTGAAAGCCGACAAAATTGACCTGGCATCGGGTGCATGGACAAGCAACCTGCTTGCGCCGGTCGAAGACGCTCTACGTCTCGCAGAGTCGGACCGAATCGAACGCCAAATCAAGGCTGTTGGGAGGATCTCCGCATATTACAGCCTCTCAACTGAGAAACTTCTCGCCTGTGCGAAGAGAACTTACCAATTCTAGTTTGTGGACAACGAGGTATACTCACACCTCCCTCTCGCGAGAATTGGGTGTTGAAGATAAATGACCTTCGTACCGAGTTTGTCAACACCGTCACTACGGCTTCAGAAAACAGTATCTCCGTCCCCATCACCCGTAACCAGGACGATATTCCGGACAGGTTGAAGCTTGAGATGGACAGTCTATTACACGCAATGATGCCTGGGATTGCTTCGACACGGGTGCCCGATCGATACAGGCTTTGTTGGGATCCAGATGCGGCAACTCCAACCGGCGATTGGCTTTTGTGCGCGCATCCGCACCATTAGCTCAAGAATATCCATCTTGCTGTTGGTGGAAGCTTCAGCAGTTATAAGTGAGTTTCATGACAGAACAAATACCTCCTGGACGGAATGCATGGTAGCGTCCACCGTATTCCTCAGGATAGTCAACGACACTTGATGCCAAAGATGCGGTGTAGTTCGACCTATCTCATCAATATCAATCATCAAAACCTTCGTGAAGGTGTCTTATTCCTGACATTCGTTCGTCGATCGTCAACGCATCATCGTCCTTCTGAGGCTAGGCGTCAGCAAAGGAGGACTACACATGCGGGATTTCTCGGGCTCCAGAAGGCGACGGACATGGAGTTCTTCGTCAACTTCAAGAGCCGGACCAATCTCAAAAGACGAAATTCGCGCCATATTTTCTCTTGAAGCCGATAAAGGCTTCTCTGTTATCGTATGACTGGGGAGCGGGGTTTCTCGGCCTGCAGTTTCATATGGGTACAAACTGTTGGTGCTAACAACATCGACGTATCCGTTTGCACCCATATGCCGAACCACTGAAACTTCGCCGCCAGGGGCCACTTCGGGTAAGCCGGAGGAGAAGGGGGAGATAAGTCTTTCACCGAGATTGTGCAGATGTCCACGCTGAAGACGTGTTTCTCGCCCTTTTTACCTCTACACCTTGCACTCTTGCTCATTGGCTTTAGGGCCTTCTACCGCGTTCGATCCGCGGATCTTACAAGCTTCTTGACAGCTTTTCAATAAGAATTCTTCTTCGCGAGCCAACGCTCATTTTCTCTTCTTAACTGATATTGGGTGTTTCCTTTCAAAATTTGAGTTTCGCCCACACGGGTGATATTTCAGAGGTTTGCCTCGACAAGATATTAATAAGGTGTTTTTCTTTCTCGTCTAATTAAGGGCTACAGCTATTAGAATGATGTAGTATGACTTCCTATTAGAATTGCTAGATTACTGCCCGGAAAGATCATTAAGGAGTAGCTCCGATAGCTATGGAGCTATATCACAATAATGTAGACAGAATAGGAGGACTGAAAAAAATATGGATAGTCGGACTGTTGATCTGATCATTGTTCCCTGTTGTTTGGTCGCACTGTTATCTAGAGACTCTCTTACATCAACTTCCAAATCTCTCACCTTATTCGTTTTGCAGTGCCCGGTCATCATTTGGACTTGATCGATGAAACTACACTGTCAAAAGAGCTACCTCAGAGGTGCAGCCGGTCTTGGTCATTATGTAGTTCACTTAGGGGCTTGATTTTCAAAAAGAACAAGGGAAAAGAGAAATGTGCTTCTGAAAAGGATCAGATAGGCATCATCCTAGATGTTTGTCGGGCCGTTGACGGTCTAGCTAAAAACCAGATCAAAGCTCGGATGCCAGACCTTGATGGCGGTTGCATGTCTGGATGTTCTGAAAAGGAAACCAGGGCCACTTGAGCTTGTGACTCCCTTTTATTAAGCCTACCACATCTCGTCAGAACCCTTTTGAGCTCGGCTTGAAAGTAGCATGATGGCTTGACATCCCGAAAGCACTTCTGGTGTCTGAGGACGAGCATCCAGCATCCGCTTCTCGGCTGCCACTAAATTTCCATGCAGCAATTGCAGCCTCATAGATCACACAATTAGTCTTTGCTAGCCAATAAAGGAGATATTTTTGGATGTACTTGCGTAGTCCGTAGCAAAGCACCAATAAAAGTCTGTTTATACCTCTTGTCTTGTGTACACTGCGCTTGTACATCTCTAGATTCTCGGGGGATAATTGAACTTAACGCGGAATGTTCATGAATAGGCGTCGTATTGTGTAGGTCTTGGGGTTTGCTTTCTTAGCGCTAGTTAATTCCAACAACTTCTGGTGGGAATCAATGAGTTCGACAAGTAGTATTCAAGACCCATGCAACACAACAAACGATTTACAGCTGCAAGGCGTGACAGCAGCATACCGAACATGACTCGCCAGCTGCCCACAGAGCTTGTGCTTATCACCTTCTGGAGCGCATGTTAATATGGAACCGTGGTCGTAGGCCCTATGCTGCAACTCCAAATTCAGCCATGTTCTATCCTAGCCCAAATGGGTGGAAAATAGGGGTCCATCCAGCCGCCATGGAGAGCTGCTTTTAGAGGCCGGGACCGGGGTTCGAGAATAGACTTTCTGAGTAGATGACGCGCCCGCTCTTGAGACGAGTAGCCGGAGAACGGTGATTCTATCAGCCCCAAAAATGGCGTCCTGTAGTGGATCACAAGTAACTCCTCATAAAGCTTGGGTACGTGCCTCCCCCTTTCCCGTGGGGAACTTTTGTGAATGCCCGTCAGTCCGGTGAGATATGTAAAAGTGCCCGATCCTAGCCATGTGTGACGTTGTGACGTTGGACGTGCCCATCGCAAGTCTTTACTCACCAAAGTCACTCGTTCGCGCACGCCGGATCGCCAACCAAGTCTGGTAATCTGTATTGATACACGACACCTGAAGCAAGAAACCGAAGACAGAAACATCAGAATGGTCAACTCCTTTGCCAAGCTTGCCGCTTTTGCCGGCCTCGCATCTGCCGGCATCCTGCCGCGCCAGCAGCCGAAGGAGACTGCCGCAGTCGACATCACCGCGTTGAACAAGAACGTCTCAGCCACCTCCGGCACCGGTGCCGTCAGCGCCGCTGGCACGCTTTCGCCTTTCGGCAGGATTGGAGTTGGGTGTGGAATCAACTGGGCGGAGGACCAGTCTTTCGGAGGTTAGTTAGCATTGTGATCACGCGACAAGCTAGGAGCTCTTCGCGTATGATCACTGAGATGAACATTTTGTCGCAGAAAACGCGTGGGCTAACACATGCATCCCAAAAGGCGGCTTGCAGTCTGGCTCCGACTCTTTTGGCCTCGGCGGCGGTTTCACGATCACTAAGGACACGATGAATGTCGGGCTTGGCATTGGCATCAACCCAATTAATTTCACCTCGAGGTATGAAGTACGCTAAAGAGTTTGACAATTTGATGATGTACTAACGGAAAAAACAGCGTCAACTACGAGGCCTCCACCAACGGTACTGTCAGCCTAGTGTTCACCTCCACCACAACGATCAAGTGCGAGGAGACGACCGTAGACGGCGTCAAGGGTGTCAAGTGTACTTCTTTATAGCGATACATCCATGTCAGCATAAATATACTGTTCAGGCTGTTGTTCATCTCGTAGCCTTCAATCAGTGATCCCACTCCATATGTTACCGCATACTCGCTGTCTTGGCCTAGTGAGAGCTCAGTGCTTTTTACCTTCAAAAGTCTTCTTCTTTGTCGTGACGATTATGACCGCATATGATTTTTGACATGTATTTCTATGCTTGAGTATGGTATAGCGAAAACCCCGCACCTTTACGGTTGCTAGGGAAAGTTGACGAGGTGTTGGAATAAGCTAGATTGGAAACAGTCTAGTCAACAGCTCATTGATACGTCGCCGAGTGTATTGAAGATATTGAGATCTTTCAGCAGTGATTCCTTATTTATCGGATTGTTGGATCATGGACTTAGCGAATGCCATAAGAATAGGTAAGATTAGCACCCCAGTGGCATGTGGGATTCTTGTACAAAAAGCTTGCACACGGAAACTTGGTTCACCTGCGAATTACCTATGAAAAGGCTTTTGCATGCAAAAAGCACTGCTCCAAAAATCAGGGGACCAATGGCTAAGACAGAAAGTCGAAAAATATAACGGTCGCACTGCTTCATTGAAAGAAACAGTCTCGACTGATCGTCCCGGCCAGGATTGAGAAGGCGACCTCCGCAGAACTGAATACTCTAGCCAGGTTAACCTACGATACCTTGATTTTTGATAACCAGAAAGCAGTTCTCTGTCCATAAAGGGAGGGAAGGCGAAGGTGTACTCATTTGACTCGCACGGTTGCCACTTGGCTCCGGCCGGGTATTGCTACTGAGCCAACCGCAGTTCACCGGGAAATTTGAGTTCAAGTTGACTCATTCGAGCAAGCCTCTTGTAAAATCTATCGAAGTAGCTGCTGGAAGTCTGAAATATTTTCATACTACAATCAGCCATTTTGTGGCGGTGTAGGATCTGGTTCGTGCCAACGAGAAAGTATGCTGCGAATAATCTGATAACCCTCGCAGGGCCCATGGATTCAGCAACCACTCACCAGTCTCCGAAGGAACGAACTGATTGCCATTTCTCCTATTTAAAGGCGCCCCCGGTTTCCAAACTTCCGTTTTCTTCCCCGGGTTTTCTATTTCCTTCAAATCGTCTCTTTTTTCGAAATTTTTCATACCACTCACAATAACCCCTTCTTGGTACATACAGCACCATTCAGCACATACAAACACCTGTCGCACAACTCGTCTTCACCTCTTCAGCCCCCTTTGTACATACAAAACTATTTAGCACATACGTAAACCTGTCGCAGAACTATTCCTCCCCTCCTCAAAAAAAAAAACCCCCCGCAACCATCGAAGCATACGACCTTCTGAGAAGCTTCCCAATCAAGCATTACGACCAGCGCCACAAAGATGTCTTGCAAGCAGCAAAAGCAAGTCTCATCTATCTACAACATGCTCAAGTCTTCTCAAATGAGCTCAACCCTTTCTTCTGAGAACCAACCCAACTTGTCATCTTGCAAGGAAACGAGCCGGAACATGGTCTATGCAGACTCGGACTCAGAGCTGGAGACAGATTCGGATACTGACTTCGTCAGTGACTCCGACAACTCCTCTACTTGCTCTTCTGACGACTACTCCAGCTTTCATGATGAGGAAAGCGACTACACCGAGGAAGACTGCCAACAGATGCTCGACTTTTCGAATAGTGTCGAAGACGAAACCACCATAACCAAGAACGATCCTATCGTCACTCCGGGTCAGCCAGATCAGCACACAACCGTTCTCGTCATCCCAGAGATCGTCCTTACCACACCGGAAGGCAAGAACATCTATGGAGCAGACATCCCAGCAGGACAAGGAGTCAGATATCACAGTTCCGAGTCCAGAAGCCGGTACATTTCCTTTTGCCACGCCTGCGAGGATTGCCTGCTTCCTATCAGTCCCCAACAGCAGAGGCAATGGCGACAAATGCTAGGGCCCAACGTATATACGTAGAGAGGGAAGTCGATCAACAAGAGCGGTCTCAGTTGGACCGCGAGCTCCGAAGGCTCTCCAGGGAGGAGCGAAACCTGCAAGCAGACATCGATTATCTGCGTTACCAGCAATCCCCTGCTGGCTTCGGTTTCAACTTCAATAGCCAGGAGCTTGAAGAAGACGAACAAGATTGGTACCAAGAACAGACGGAAGCCATGGAACTCTCACTCATGGCCGAGGAGTCCCGCTCAGAGGGTCTCCGCCGCCTGGAGCAATCCGAGAACACCTCACAAGTCAGAAAAGAGCTCGACAACATGGATTCGGATAAGATTACCGCCAAACACAACAGACGGCGAGAACGGGAGGAACTTGCGATCGAAGCCGAGGAGACGAGGAGTTTGAGCCTGGAGATGAAGGACAAGATGTACGAGTTGAGAAATACTCTCTCAGAGTCCGACTTGTATGGGATGCGGACCTTGAAGAAGATCACGGATAGGAAACTGGCGTCTTTGGGGGAGAAAATGTACAAGCTGTACGATGAGAGTGACAGCGAGGATGACGATGAGGACGATTATGTCAACGTGGCCGTGGAGCTTGAGGATGGCGATGATGAGAAGTCTGATGCTTCGTAGGAGTATGAGTTTATTTGAAAGGGAGTCATGAGGCCCGGGTCGCTAAAATGTCCAGCACCTAGGGCCGTGGACTGAGGATGACGGTGATGAGATGTTTAATGCTCCGTGGGAGTATTGGTTTATTTGAAAGGGTATCATGAGGCGCGGGTCGCTGATGAGCATAAAAATGTCCAGCGCCTCGGGCTGCGGACGGGATGAAAATATGCACATCCCGATGACATCTTGAACAATACTACCATCAAATACAAATGGTGGTCTGCTGTTCTCACATAATTGCTCTGTTCTCGTGACCGTGATATGTAAAGCTTTCCTGAATTCTAGAGAGCATGATTGACGGCTGCTTTGCCCGAAGTCTGGTTCAAGCGTGAAGCGGGGGATTCTGGAAAAGATGTACGGGTGGTGCCTGTGATATCTCCTAGCTTTACCGCTTAAACCCGTCTAAATGGTGTCAGGGTGGTTTGATTGACTGATTATTGAAAGAAGCATGTATAGTAACGAAACATAACAGCCAGTTCCGTTCCTACGCTGGTTGCAGATAGCTCAAGAGCCAACGCGAGCTAGTATCATTATCAACTGAGGCATGGACTGGCCTCAATGGGTACCGACCCTTCGAGAGCAACCAAACACAATACAGCCATTCTCTCACCGCATAATGACAGAGAAAACAGAAACCAAGATGAGACTGAAGGCAAGAAGTGGTTTCAGCCATGTTAACTCTCGGACGGCAAGTGTGATCAAACCTACATAAGGGACATAACCTTTAACGATTCCAATTACTTGCTCTCGGTACACGTAGGCTTGGCCTGATGGGTACAGAACCACGTCTGCGTCGTTATTACTGTCGCCCTACGTGAGAATCAATTGCTTGCCAGCATCACTGCTTGAGCTGTCAGTCCATGCCAGGTGCTACCCTTTCAGTCTCCAAGGGTGCCTCGTGGCCCCTAACTGTGTTCCCGACTCACTCATGCCACACCGTAACGGCGCGGTGGACCATCCGCAGTTGGTAGGCTTCGAACTAGACCACAGGTATGTCGGTCGCCAACTTCCAGTCTTTCTTTCCAATGGGATAGGATGATGATATCGCCGCGATCAAAAGCTGGAGACATTGACTCGGAGAGAACCACCATAGCTGGATAGGGGCAGTTGCAGTAGCTGTATGCGCTAATGCGATGTATCTTTTGTATAGTTTCAAGCTACTGTATAGCTGCATGCGCTAATGCGATGTTTCTTTGATTTCAAGCTACTGTATAGCTGTATGCGCTAATGCGTAAGAAAACCTTAAATATAATACGTATTAAAGTATATTATTTCTAGGTTATATTTAGATTGGTTTTACTCTATCTATATAGGAATAAACTATATACTATTTGATGCGGAATTAAAGGAAGAATCTAAATATATAATTTATATTGTTATATCTCATATAGCTTTAGAGATATAGTTTTTTAAAGGTATAGGAGTAAAAGATACTACTTTTACTTTATTTCCTATTGTCACGAGCCTGCAGGTAGGGGTAAGGGCGAGTTATAGAAGGCAACTGTCTTATTTAGAGATAGTTGCGCGCGAGGCGCAGTGAAATAGGCAGCAGAGTGGCTTACGTAAGCGTGTAGCCACGCTGCACGCTACCACAGCCACGCAGGGCTGCCAGTACTGTGGTGCCGCATCGCGACACCTATAGAGGTATCTCTAGAAATACTCTATAATATGGTTATTATAAATAAGTTTAAATATAAATACAGGTTAATAGCGAGAAATAATACCTTTTTATACTTTATAAGTTACATAATTACTATATTTTAAGTAGTTATAAAAGAAGAGTATAATAAATATAAGAAATTTAAATATAGCTCTTAACTAGAGCGGAATAGTTATAATAAAGCTATAGAGGAACTAATTTGAATTAAGGTAATAAAGCTCTCCTTTAGCTTTTATTTAAGAGGAACTCTAACTACTAGTACTAAAGTTCTAAGTTCTAAGTAATCTAACTATAATAAATTTATAAAAGTAAAATATTAAAGAAGGGAGATACATATATATTATTAAAAATAGTGTCGTGCATACCCTCTCCCATCTCGAGGAACGTCGTCACATCTGTGTGGGCGTCAAGCTCGTATGGGTAGCAGGATGCCCCCACAAGCCCCCGCGCAATACTTCATCCCAAGTCTTGACGGCTGGTCGGCGGAGAACGTCTCCATGCGAACGACGTCAGTAATTCGTCGTCCTTTTCGTGATGAAAACGACGTACTTGTCAGTCGATCCAGGGTCTCAGTGGAGGCGAGGAGATATTAGCGCTCCATCACATCGCGCGGCGATGTGTGGCTATCCTTGCATGACCAGATCATCGACTCGTCGGTAATGGAGGTCGTGGTGGTGGTGTCGTGTGCGAAGGAGAAAGAATTTGGGAGCAAATATTGAGGACGGTTGGAAGCTCCCCACTAAGAAAGACAACGCCCGGTTGAGAAAATCCACTAAGCACCGATGAACAAAGCGAAACAAAGCCGCCAACGTGTCCACGGGTGTCCGCCGGGACCCCTGCTCCAGTGACAGCTATTGCCCCGCCGGCTGCCCAAGAACTCGACCTGTAGACTGTGGTGCCTACCTTAGGCAGGTAGGTACCTGAGGTTGGTTGGCTTCGCTTCCAGGCTCTGCATCGATGGCGCATCGACAAGCATTAATCCCATCACCTCACCCTGCAGCAAATCATCCGACTCGGCATCAAGTGAGCTGCTTCCTCAACATCCGATTCCGTCTTGCAGCTGCTACCCTTCTCTGCAGCACTGCAACTGCAGCCCTCGAACCTCCCCCGGATCTTCCACACCCTCTCGTACTCTTCGCGCTACCTGGCGACGTCACTGCGCTCAACGCGGACGCAAACTTGTCACGAGCTGCCTCCTCATCGCAGAAAAGTGCGTGGTTTCTCAGCGTGAGGTATTGGGCACTTCGACTTATTAAACGATCGACGCCCTCTTCCGTCGACACGGCACATTCAGGGTCACTCAGCTTTGACCGTTGCTACGCCTCGTTTTTAACCTTTTACCCCAGGTATAGTTGAGCTGATCATCCCATCTCATCCTTTGTTCCTCACTTTTGAAACGTGAGCTCAGAGCTTCGTTGCCGTCGCTCTCCGTACATACAGAGAACAAGAAGAGAGACATTATTTATATACTCTTTGCAAACAATCAACTATGGCGCCGGAAGTGATCAAGCCTGTCGCCTTCGAAGGAGAATTTCCAGTAACCAAGATGCAGGATCCCAAGGAGAAATTCTACCGCCACTTCCAAGACGAAGTCACTGGTATGTTAATCTGATCTGCCCCATTTTCCCAGATTTTCGAGTCGACCTCCCCCGGAATCCCCAGTGCTGATCGAACCCCGCACAGCATTGCAAGACGAGATCGACGGCCTCGGTTCCATTTCTCAGGTCGGGGGTGAGAGACAGGATGCCATTGATCACATTCTCGCTAGCATCTCAGCTCTCTCACATGAAGTTGCTGATGCGGCTGATTATGTTCCTTCATACGACCAGCGTAACTACGCTCAGGTGAACATTCATCGCTCATGTTATATGAGTACCGGGCAGGCATCTGACCTCATCTAAGGCCGTCAAAGCTCTCACGGACAAGCTGAACGAGACAACCACCAAACTTGCCCCCCGCTCGCGTTTCCAATTCAAACCCCGCGCACAAAGCACGGCGACCAGCGACCTCGCAGCACCAAAGAATGACCCCCGTCTCATTGTTGGCGGCAGCCTAGCCGACCCGCTCCCACCATCTCACGGCGGCCCCGTCATGGCACCCGAGCCTCAGACGGAGACGGACGGGCTCGGTGATCTGCCGTCGTTTCCGAAAAATTACAACGAGGAAATGTCAAGACCAAGCACCACCAAAGTTAGGAAGCCAAGTTTCTCTACGGCGAAGGACATCGCCATCTTCGGCCAGAACAGACTGCACATTATCCTGCCGTCGTCGGCCTCGAGAGCGACTTCTTCAGGCCGTCTGACGGATCTCAACGGTTGCATTGTGGACATGTCCCTGGCTTTATCAGGAAACACATCATTCGCGAACCTGGCCTTGAAGAATATCAAGAAGAGTCTCATCGTGGCGGGTAACGTCGCTGGCCCGGCGCATGTCACTGCAGTCTCTGATAGCATCATTGTCGTCTCGGCTCGGCAGGTGCGTATTCACGAGTGCAAGAATGTCGACATTTACCTGTACTGCTCGAGTCATCCGATTATCGAGGACTGCACCAATATGCGATTTGCACCGCTACCAGCGGCTTTTGTAGGAATATCTCCTCACTGCGCCTGATTCCTTGTGCTGACCAGTGATAGGATACCTCGGAGGATCCCGTGAAGAATCAATGGGAGCAAGTCGATGATTTCAAGTGGCTCAAGTCGGAGCCCAGTCCGAACTGGAGTGTGTTGCCGGCGCAGGAAAGATTGGCCGAGGAAATCTGGACGAAGACGGTGCCTGGAGAGCGGGGAAAGGATCTGCATGATATTCTCAAGGCTGTTGGTATCGAGAAGAATTGAGCTAGTTGTCGGTTTCGACGCCTCTCATGGAATGTTGATAGGAGTTGGCTCGTCCATTCGCGATACATGGCATGTGTGTGAGAAACAGCGTCTTTTCTGTCGTGTTCCAACATCGTCCAAGTCGCATTTCGGGTATCATAGCAGTAATGTGTTAAAAGGCAAGCGCAATTCCCCTCACAGGCGTTCCTGGGAGTCCATCCCAACTACCGCTCGTCGTAAATCAATCTTGCGACATTCCATCATTCCATCTCCATCTTGTCTCCCTTTCCTCCCTCTTCGTGTCCAAACCTGACCCCAGCCTCTCGCAACCGGTCCAGTGCCTCACGCTGCATCCTGATTCGCTCCTCCAGCTCCCTTATTTCTTCTTGTTGCTCGGCAGTCGACCGATCCATTTCTGGTAGCGTACGCATTTGCACGCGCGCGCGCTGCAGCTTGTGCTTGAGGGCGTCTGTCTGGGCAGGCACATCTTTGAGGGATAGCGGCGCGTTGGAGCTGGTGCCGGCAGCGTTTTGTGTCGCGCCAGGGCCGGTACCCGCGGGGGTCGAGCCCGTAATGCCGCCTGTTGAGCCCGAGGTCTGGATCGCGGTGCGAAGGCGCGTGAGGATGCCCGTAAGCTCGGTGAGGGTGTCGAGGGCGTCAGGAGAGAGGGTGGAAGGGAGCTCGAGAGGGTGAGGAGGCATCTTGTCTGCTCTTGGACGCGAATGTGCAGCGACGGGTGGGACGGGTGGAAGAGACGTTTGAATATGGATTGAGGCAAGGTGAATCGGGAGAGGTCAAGTCTCAGCTTTGTGGTAGGTGCGCGGTCGGGATGTTGTCTGGTCAAAGGGAGACTAACGAAGGTAGGCGTCAAAGTCAATTGAAGGCGGCTGGCGGACTGGAGTCAGAGTGTACCTAGAGAGCGCAGGGGGAAGCTTCGCTGAGACAGTTTGCAGCGCGACAGCTAGCACGAGCGTTTAAGCGCGACCCGATTGGCAGCTGAAAATTGTTGAAAGTCAACAGAGGGGCAGCTTCGATCAGCCCACACGGTGAGTCACTGATTCGGCACTGTGCAACAGGCAGTAAGAGCCAACAATGAGACAGTGTCAGAAAAAAATACAACGTCACGGATCTATTATCGGCGATACTATGACATAACCCCCCACCAAACACTGATACCGATAAACCAGAACAGCAGACACTGGGCCGGCCGGAGCTGCTGGACAAGCGCAAGGTGCATTGGCTGATTCGATTCAATCAAATCTCCTCAACCAGACCTTACCACCACCATAAAACACAAAAATCACGCAACCTTACCGGTATTGCTATTTCTTTTCTTCCTTCATACCCATCCTATCAAGAATTCGAATCATAGAATAGACATACACCATGGCCAAGACCGACCAGAAGGCCTGCCTGAGTACGTCCCAAGATCTCCCTCTAAACCCTTCGTGCCCCTTCTCGATGCCCCGCGGTGGTGGTGGTGGTTTTGATACTGGTGGTGGTGTGAGCGTCGAAGTCAGGAACCGAACGAACAAACCTCAGCCTGCAAAAGGAGCACCTCCTCCCCCTCCTCCTAAACGCAATACCCCTGATTACATCCTCACCCTCGCCTACATCGTCCTGTATCTCGAGATCAGCTGGCTAATTCTGTGGATCTTGCGCTCGTACAGTCGTGATTGATGGCTGGGGTGTTCCCGGCGCCGAGTCGCCCAAGGATGGCGACGCCATCACCAATGCGAAGACCCCCGTCATGGACGACTTTGCCAAGAGCGCGACCGGCTACTGCGAGCTCGACGCCTCTTCACTTGCAGTTGGTCTGCCCGAGGGCCTGATGGGTAACTCAGAGGTCGGACACTTGAACATTGGCGCTGGCCGTGTTGTCTGGCAAGACGTCGTGCGCATCGACCAGATCATTAAGCAGGGGGAACTTCCCAACAACGCTGTTATCAAGAAGACCTTTGAGAGCGCCAAGAACGGCAACGGCAGACTTCACCTGTGTGGCCTTGTCTCCCACGGCGGTGTTGTCAGTAGATTCCTGGTGGAATGATCTTACCTTGCAAGCCTGCTAACATACTTCTCTGCCAGCACTCCAAGCAAGAACACCTCTACAACCTCCTCAAGGCCGCCAAGCAGTATGGCGTCCCCAAGGTCTACATCCACTTCTTCGGTGACGGCCGCGACACCGACCCGAAGTCCGGCGCTGGCTATATGGAGGAACTGGTCAAGACCGCCAAGGAAATCGGCATCGGCGAGATCGCCACTGTCGTCGGCCGCTACTACGCCATGGACCGTGACAAGAGATGGGAGCGTGTTGAGCTTGCCCTTAAGGGCATGGTTCTCGGCGAGGGCGAGGCTAGCAACGACCCTGTCGCTACTGTTAAGGAGCGCTACGCTCGCGGCGGCGACAAGGACAAGGACGAGTTCCTGACTCCCATCATTGTCGGCGGCGACGAAGGTCGCATCAAGGATGACGATACCGTCTTCTTCTTCAACTACCGCTCCGACCGCGTCCGCCAAATCACCCAGCTCCTCGGCGACGTCGACCGCTCCGTCCTCCCCGACTTCCCCTACCCCAAGATTAACAAGCTCGTCACCATGACCCAGTACAAGGCCGACTACCCCTTCGAGATCGCCTTCGAGCCCCAGCACATGGGCAACGTCCTTGCTGAATGGCTCGGCAAGCAGGGTGTCGAGCAAGTTCACATTGCTGAGACGGAGAAGTATGCCCACGTCACCTTCTTCTTCAACGGTGGTGTCGAGAAGGTCTTTGCCCTCGAGACGCGTGACGAGAAGCAGGATCTCGTCCCTTCCAACAAGTCTGTCCCCACTTACGACAAGGCCCCCGAGATGTCCGCCGACGGCGTCGCCAACCAGGTCGCCAAGCGTCTGGGTGAGCAGAAGTTCCCCTTCGTCATGAACAACTTCGCGCCCCCGGACATGGTTGGTCATACAGGTGTATACGAGGCTGCTATCGTTGGTGTTGAGGCCACCGACAAGGCTATTGGCAAGATCTACGAGGCGTGCAAGAAGGAGGGCTACGTCCTCTTCATAACGGCCGACCACGGCAACGCTGAGGAGATGAAGTTCGCCGACGGCAAGCCCAAGACTTCCCACACCACCAACAAGGTCCCCTTCATCATGGCCAACGCCCCTGAGGGCTGGAGCCTCAAAAAGGAGGGCGGTGTTCTGGGAGATGTCGCTCCCACCGTTCTTGCTGCCATGGGCCTGCCTCAGCCTGAGGAGATGACTGGCGCGAACTTATTGACTAAGGCATAGATTTTGTGATTACGTACGATGTCGGAGTTGAGGGTGCGTGGGTGTGTTTCTGAGGAGCGGGTTTGGGAAAAGTTGCGTGTGGCGTGAGTTGAACACCTAGGTTATGACAGCAATATACCTATAGAGAATGAGAGCACGCTTTGACGACAAGATGGTGCCTTAAGAAGAGCCTCTCAATTTTGTCACAGAGGCTGCGCTTAGTGTGTGCAGACTGGGAAGGGGGATGTGGCATGCAGGTATGGCAGCAGCGACGCCCCTCTGAATGATACCGTTGTTATCGCCAAGACGCAGCTTTGTTAGCATCCCCCCTTCTTCTGCCTCTTCAGATCCACCTTCAACGAGGGTTTACCACCAAATATCTTTGCCTCACACAGTACACTGCATTTCTACCGCGTCTTCCGACTCAAAAGGTTCGTTGCTCGGAGGGAAAACCATACTCAGCTCGTGTCGAAATCATGGCCGACCCTCTAAGCATCGCGTCATCCATCGTCGGCATCCTAGCTGCAGCCGGCAAGGTCGTTGAAATCTTAGCGCCATACACCTCTGTCATCAAAGATACGCCCGCAAGATCGCAGTTTCAGTTCATTCCGAGGTACTGAGCTCCCGCATCATTTTGTCAGCATTGCACACTGCACAGCTTATTGGACAATCCGGGTATCGGGTCCCGGAAACGAACCTCGCTGTTCTCCCCTGTCGTTACTGATGCGCCAGGCTCGAAGGACCTCGATCGGAGCAAGAACGAAAGATGCCCAGACGAGAGGCGGGATAAGCTGCGGGTGGATTGGCCTAACGGCGTGGTCTCCCGGTAGTAGGTACGCCTGAGAGTGAGACCCTGAAAGACGCAGTCTTCATCCATCTCAGGATCGCCATTCTTTCCTCGGTACTTTCCGAGTATGCTGCTGGGAGCCGAGACGGCGGCTCGGCACGAGTATGGTGACGGAGCATCTGTTCGAGGTGCTCAAGCTACAATCTCGGGTTATCAGGGGACTTGACAATTTCGTCTAGAATCTTCGCTTCGACTCTTGAGCCTGCGTGCCTCGATCTCGTCTTCGGAAGATTGATTGCAAGATTCAGTCGCTTTTCCCTCGAGCTCCTGGACATGTTTCCCACATGAGACGTTAGCAAATACACTTTTGGTTCATGCTTTAGGGCGTACGGAAACATGTCGTGGAGACCAGCCGACCCATCCTTTCTCCCTCTGATACATATGCTTGAAGTTGTCAGATGGTGCCTGCAAGGCTGTGGATAGAGTCTTACCTGGGAAAACACCAACACTTCTTGGGATCTCGGAGATCCTGTTCTGCAAACCATTTTTCAATATCGTTGATGTTATATATCGAGGCTTCTGTTTCTGACGTGGGCCCCATATGCTGGACATAATCATCGCTTCCAAAAATCCCTTTGTGTTATTATCTCCCGGTGGTTATAGTGCTGGTAAGTTATAAGAGACCTTGTCTATAATCTCAAAGCTGGTAACTACTATTCTTTCTGCAATCTTATGCACTATATATGCTACTCTGTGGGCATCTTGAAGCTCTTTAGCGGCGTCTTTAGGGGCGTCTTCGGCAACCTTTTCCACAGATTCTCTAATGAAGTCTTGAGTTGGGGTTTTAGATACGTCGCATTTGGGTATATAGCCGGGAATAACAATATACACGTGGCCACCAGGCTCCAGGCTACTTTTTATGTTACTAGTTAGCATAATACTAGCTATAGAGGGTGGGAGAAGTACCTGTAGATGCTCTATAACTAGCTGAGGTTGGTCTTTTACGTGTAATTGAGGCCTTCTAGGTCTCTTAGAGTTGCCCGTTAACTGCTATTATTAGATGAGGACGTCGCTTCAGCATTCTTTGGATTTATAACAGCTAGACCTTATAGTAATTACTTAGCATCAGTTTTTTCTAGTTCAACAGCCGCATCATTAGAACTGCCGTATTTAACGCTATCTAGCGCTATATTAGTTAACTAGAGAACTAGTAGTTCAAAGGTCCTAGCGGAAGACTAGCAAAGTATAATATATATACTAACTAATTATGCACATACTTTATCTTAGTAATGAAGTCAATAAGTTTCGCAGCTTACAACAAGGATTCTTTTAACTCCATTCTTACTTATAATTTCTAGAGACCTTATAAAGCCCCACTAGCCTACTACTAACTTCTTGGATTAATAAAAGAGATTATGCTCTAGCCTAGGTGCTATTATAGAAGGTAATTATAGCCCATAGCTTTAAGAAAGTGTAATTTAACGAACTTTTGCTTTTGATTATAATAGCAAAGCCTATAGGATCCCTAAGTTTCTACCCACCTCACCCCAAACTAAAAGAATATAGGCCCAAAGGAAAAACTACTTAAAACAATATGATTTTAGGGTGCTCTATCTTAATTATATTAATTACATAACTCTCTTAGAGACTACTTATAAACCAGATATATTATCTCTTCATAAGGGTGCGCTAGAAATTTAACTAACTATTTATTATATTCCCTGCTTAGTTAGGCTAAGCGAAGGAAGCACCTTAAGTATTAGGGATTACTATATACGCTACTTAGTAGGCAATCCAACTTTAATTACTTATAGTATTTATATACTACACTTAAATATTATCTACTACTATCTACTACATACAATTACGGAGCAAAGGATACTAATAGGCTAGTATAGTTAGTAATAAGCGTATTTACTGCCCTTATCAGCTAATTGCAGCTCTAAAGCCTATACCCTCACGTTATCTAATAAGCTAATATTAAGGGGAGGGGGTGAGATTAAATAAACGGGCAGCCTGCATCAATACTACAGCATTAAGCCTATGCATCCTGTGGTGTATTATTCTCTATATCCCTAATATAGGGCTAATACGCCCCACATACTAATGTTTTGTGGATTATATAGCTAAGAAGGAAAGCCCATTTAGATAATTACTAATATTAGGTACTTATCCACATATTCTATACAACGCACAGTTTCCTATAAATCACTAAGCAGCTAGCACACCTCTTATAAGTAGAGCAGCAGATATAGGTATACACCTTTTTATATATTAATAGCCTCCATTAACGGTCTTTTGACTTTTAGTTATATAAAGTATTATTATAATTAAAACCACTTTCTAGTCCTTTATTTTTAAGAGTTAATTTCACCTAAGCCGCTTATATATCTTCAAATAAATAAACAACACAGCATAATCTAATAAAACTTCTATTATTATGAAATAGTAAGAGATAAAGCTAAAAGAATCTGGGGGTGGGGCATAAGCACCCTCACTAGGTAGCTCAAACAGGCATAAGGTAGTTAAAGGTATTATTACATAATAGTAGGTATATAAGTGAAGATAGTAATTCCTTTCTAGCGGAGCTATAGAACTCCATAGCTCTACTCAGGACGATTTAGGGCATGTAGGCTTATATAAGCATGGATATGTATTGCGCTAGGGGCTTATATTATGCAGCACGCTATAGAGTATATAGGAGCAAGTCTCACACCCCTCTCACTCTCTCACCCTTCTCCTATTACTATTCTCTACTTACTCTATCTAGCTGAGTTTTAGAATTCTAGAGCTTAACGCATAGCTAAAGCATATAACCTCTATTAGCATAAGTAGCTACTTATAAATCCACGCCTAACATCTAAGCCCAGAGAATAACACGCATTTTTTGGGACCGTTATCAGCCCCTGCACTATAGTCCGCTCAGTATATATAAGGAAAAGCTACTCCAAAGACTTAAGGCGCGGGATATTCCTAAGAAGCTAATAAAATAGGATAATACCTTCTGCTCTTATAGAACAACAAGTATCTTAGTTAACAGTCACAAGTCTAAGGAGCATTCGCTACTAGGCTACCTCAGGGCTTACTACTATTACCCATGCTTTTTCTCTTCTTTAACGCCTCTCTTCTTTAACGCCAACCTCATATAGCACTAGATTAATAAGAATAGTAGAGCGCTAGCCTTTATTAACAATTATATAGCCTAAGTTACTAGTTAATTACGAGAAGCTGACCATTAGGGCTTTTAAGATATTATTAATAAAGCAATTAACTGGGAAAGATAAAGCGGGGCTATATTAGAAACCAATAAGACAGCTATTATCCACTTCACATACAACTAGAGGTTGCTAGCAGACTTATTTAGCTTTATTATCAAAGGAGACACTATTTAACTAAAGGACTATAATTAAAGTTCTAGGGTTAACAATAGATATAAAACTACATTTTAAGAAATATATTACAGACGTAACAATAAAGAGACTTAAGGCTGTTCTAAGGCTTAGGCGGCTCAAAAGCCTAACTCTAGTAATAGCTAGACAACTCTTTATAGCAGCTATAGCGCTAATAACAGACTATATATTAAATACCTAGAGATATAGATATTGAGTAGTATAGATAAGAGTATTTAACTGGGTCTAGAAGATTAGTGCCTAAGGGATTATAGGAACCTTTAATATAGTAGCTATAGTAGTTACTATAGGAAACAGAGTAACATCTTTTACTCCTATATCTTTAAAGTGCTATATCTCTAGGCCTATATAAGATATAATAATATAGGTTATATATTTGAATTCTCCATTCAATTCCGCATTGAATAGTATATAGTTTATTCCTCCACAGATAGAGTAAAACCAATCTAAATATAACCTAGAAATAACATACTTCAATACATATTATATTTAAGGTTTTATTATGCATTATCGCATGCAGCTATGCAGTAGCTTGAAACTTTGCAAAAGATGCATCGCATTAGCGCATGCAGCTATGCAGTAGCTTGAAACCATGCATGGATGCATTAGCGTAAACCTACGCTTAGATGCATGAGACCATAGCGTAAAACTGCGCATAGGTGCATTATGCACACTCAGGCTGCTTGAGCGCAAAAAACTTACGCTTAGACTGCTTAAGCGCATGCGCCCTAGCGTGCGCTAGCGTAACTAAGCGTATCTTAAGCGCCGAAAGCGAATACAAAGCATATTGCGAATGCGAAGTCCGGTGGAAAAGGCTGGACATATATGCCTACCTTTTCCCCCAGCTTTTTAGCCTTTTAGATACAAGTATTCACACACAAAATATACACCTATTCATATCTACATTTTTCTCTCTATCTGAATATCAAGTTTCTTTCTAGGATTTATGTAGTTTAACTACCTATTTATCCTTCTGAATATCCTTATACCTATTCTATCTCTTTGTTCCACTTCTTATTTCATAAGAAGACATTTCCTCTGCTAACAGTTACTAAGGCGGAGGCTAATATATAAGTAGCATAAGAGAGATATAATAGAAATTTAATAGTATTCTAGGTATAGATACAAAGCCTACCTAAGACTTATCTGCTTTAATACCTACGGGCGGTAACCTTTAGATAGTTTCTATTACTCTTCTAGTTAATAGTAGAGGCCTACTAAGATATACCCCTTAATAGACTAGAGACTAGTAAAGGGTTTTTAATACTACTGTGGGAAGGATATATAGATATAGTAGCTAACAATCATATAAATAAGGCCACTAAAGTAATTCAGTCTAGATAGATAGTGAGAATTATAATAGGGAGTTTAGTAAGAAATAGGATCGTGGGCTATAGAATAGCTATAATGCTACCCATATTAACTAGAGGGGGTGGCAGTATTATAATAGCCTCACGCATACTTAGTTTGAGAATAAAGTAAAACCTGTATATAGTAGAGCTAGCGGTATTAGTAGAATGTTTAAGTCGCTCCTAGAGAGGCTTAATTACTAGGCTATTTATGTTTTACTTATAATAAAGCAGTAGTATTAGCAATCTGCAACCTGCGGCAGCAGTTAGGCTAATAAGAGATCTAATAACTATATACTAGCATATAAGCTCTCTAGAGAAGAGGCAATAGAATTACAATCTTCTAGCTTCTATTAGCAATAGAGTTAGACCTATCGCAAGCAGCTAAAATAATGGCTAGGGATAGCACGAAACTAAATAAGATACTACAAAAGCAACTAGCTAGAGCCTACTTAATAGTACTTAGAATCGCTTTACAAAACGTGCGATAGTTATATAGAGCTTTACCTAATAATATTAGAGCATATTTAAAGAAGATTAATGTGGCTCTACTAAAAAAGCATATATATAAGCTATATAATAGACTATCCTAGAAAGAAGCTAGTATTATAGCGCAACTACGCACTAGAATAGCGAGACTGAATAGTACCTATACTAGATTAGTACAACTACCTCAGTATAATACGCCTGTGGATACGTAGTAGAGACAGCAGAGCATTTCCTCTTCCAATATATATAGTGGACGGCATAGCGGACTCAGATGCTCCACCAGATAGAAACGTGGAGAGAAAACCCATTATATTTTCTCAGGGGAAAGAGCGCATCTAACCCTAAGGATTAGTCGCTATATATAGAGGTTATTAAATAAATAATTAAGTTCGCTATAAGCACAGAGAGACTTGAAGCACAGATTAGTTAGCTACAAAACAACCTATAACTAACTTTTAACCCCGCTATACTAACTTACATACTAACTAATATCACCCCACGCACCCTCATGCTATCAACAGCAGGACTTACTTTAGCTACTAACAATAGGATACTAAATACTTAGAGGAAGGGCCTTGAGATAGCCTACTAGTAACCCCATAAGTAACTATAGTAATAATAAGCATTAATAAAAAGGACTTATATAGGGATAGAGACTACTTATATAGGCTTCTAGGAGACAAGGATATAAATAGTAATAGAGACTATATAAATAATTATATAAGCCCTAAATAGCTTAGTAGGGGCGTAATAAACTATATATATATATATATATATATATACCCTATATTAGGTAATTTCCAGCAATTATCGCGCAGTGCCGCTAGCTTATATCTAGCTGCAGCTATATAGAAAACTCAATAAAAGTAGGTTGTAGCTATATCTGCCGCATTCTAACTAAAGCTATAGTCTCAATTAACCTAGGCTACGCTTACTAGCACCAAATAAAGCACTACTTACTAGCTATATAAGAGGTTAGTATGTAGCAACTTCTCAATTACTCTAGCTATTAAATTTAATAAAGTTAAGGCTATTACGCATAAATACTGGCTTCTTAGGCACCTAGCTATATCTAAGTATATTAGTAAATATAATTAAGTAAGTAGGGCTTTATAGAGAAGATAATTAATATACAGGCTTGCGACCTACATTGCAACTAATACGCTACTAGAGGCATTATATATTGCGAAGCGTCGCTACGAACCCCCAACTTACGCTTCTCCTAATATAACTATAGGGTAAACGGGAGCAGTGCTAAATGCATTAGGCTCTTCACTTAAATACAAATATATCTAGTCTTGTAACTTAGGAGCATTCAAAAAGATCAAGATCTCTATCTATAGATAAAATCTTCTAGTTCCCATATCAGCTTTTAATTTGCAATATACTCCCCACTTACAGCCAGACTACTATGGTAATATTAAAGCCTTTTTCTAGGTGTCGCGCTGCGAGGTTATCCCTAGTCCCTAACGGCTTTGTAACTCGCTCAAGTCATTAGTTGTAACAGCATAATACCCCAGGTAATATTGAAAACAGTAATACTCTAAGTATCATACGGTTTACGTTATCATTTAGTAAATAACCATTAAGGCAGCTAAATTCCTACTACAATATAGTAAATAGCTAATTAAGTATTACGCAGCATAATTAGATAGAGTTATTTATTAATAGAAGAAGTAGGTAGCAAAGCCTAAATAACTGCAGGGTTTTCATCTAATCCTCCTGGTGCAGTTAATTGCCCTAACAACTGCCAATTGTAGGTAATAGCCTACTCAATCTTTCCAACCTGCAGACATACGCTATTGGTAATAAATACGTCTCTACTAGCCTTCGCTACTTTACCTACAATAATTCCCTTTAGCTATACTTACTTACTTTCTTAACATCACTAATACTATAAATACTAATGCCTAATACTTACTAGAGATATTATAACTATCTATTTATCCTTAATATCTATAGCCCCTATGAAGCTATGATAACTCAGGCTCGCAGCTACTATACCTTAAGGACTACTTTGAGGGCTCCTCCTAATAGAGTACGCGCTATATAGGACTAGTAAATAATTTTTAAAAAACTAAGTTAGGCATTTTAGTGGCTAACCTTCCTAATTACTATATGCTATTTAGCTTCATGTTTTCAGCATTTATAAAAGCTTGAATAATTATTATGCTATTAGAAGAGATTAACTAAAAAGTGCTAATACTAGCCCTAACTCTAACTACACTAGCTTTGCTCTACCTTAAGAATTTAGTACTAGATAAATAACTATTACTTAGTAAAAGCTAGTAGGTTATAGATTATAATCTAAGTAATTTAATTATTTTTGCCCACACTAGCTGCCGCAGCTCTAGAGTTAAGCTTTTCGTATATTAAGTGCCTTTTATCTATTAACTAAAACGACTCATTCTATCTTTCTGCTCCCCCTTTTACACTACAATAGGTCTAAGTATACGCTGTGATTAGGGCTATACTTATAACCTTTGACGCTAAAGCCGCGTACAACATACGAGATCGTCTATTTAGAGGAGCGAGTAAGCTCAACTATTTATTATTCTATCAACATAGCCACAATAAGGAAAATAAGTAGGGCCAGATAGTAATTATTTGATCTTTGTGGTATTAATGCGAGTAATTCACTTTGATTCCATATAATAGCGTGAGCTATAAGATAATCTTCGAATATAGAAAGAGTCGCGGTTTGCGCTATTATGCTAGCCGTATAAATGCATCCTCTACATAAGAGACTTATATCCGAAATCCTATCTCTATTAAGATCTATTATTGCGAATATAAGCGTGGCATTATTATATTAGATTATTAGTTCCACTTTCTCTAAGTGTTTAGTCCTATTAGCTGAAACTGATTGCGTTCTTGATTTCCTTAGAGAAACAGCCTGGAGGCTATAACTACTACATCCTCTACGTGCTAAATCTCTCTCTCTATTGCCATCACTAAGAGGGACTTGGAATATAGAGCGGGTAGATAGAAAGAAATAGTATTGCCTCCTGAAATAGGTTGCAGCACTAGGGAAGGCTATCGTTTGCAGCACCGTTAATTTCAAACCGGGCGGTTTATTTAGAAGCAGAGATATTATCATAATAACTACTTATGCTAGCAAATCATGCTTCTGGCGCTATATCATTAGGAGGTAATACTTTAAGACATAATAGGCGCTTCTTTATTATTACTTTTTATGCTTTCTAAGGCAATTAAGCTAGATAGAATAGCTATAACAGAATAGGGATGCGTAGATACTAGGGCAGCCCTCTAACAATATGTTGTCTTCTGCAGGCTCTAACTAGGTGTAGACCTATTAATCTTAGTAGCTTATTAGAATAGTAAACCCTCTTACAGGAGTCTTAGGAATGCTCCTCGTTATTTAAGAATAAGCTAATATAGGCTTACTCTAACTTCTTAATCTAGTAATAGTAGGCCTCTTTATAGATTTAGTAGGCAGTAAGAACCCTACTATCTACTAATTAATCTCTATTTCATAATCTTAGCGCATTAAGACTGTAACTTAGGGGAAGATAAAGAAGAGAAATAGCTAGATATCTAGATTATTCAGAGTTTTTTGCTTGCTTAGTGGCTCTATAGGCTAAGCTTTTAGTTATAATATATGCCTTAGCGATGCGGAGGAAGTATAAGAGAATACTATAATTACCTAGAGAAATAGTTAATATAATACTTTTATAGGTATAAGACCCTTTAGTTATTCGTTATTTATATATACCTTAAGTTAATAGTATATAGTAAGATATCTTTCTTATTATTATTAGAGACTAATACCTTAGGCTAGATAAGTTATTCTAGTTAACCTTCCTAATACCTCTTATTATATTACTATTAGTATCACTTAGTGATACTAGTAGTGTATACGTATACACAGTCAAAAGGTAGGGGTCAAATTAATAGTATTAAAAAGGTCCAAGTTGTATATTAGTAGGTAGGCAGGAGGGTGATAGTAGTGTAGATGGGAGGCTGATGCCCTATATTACACCACACCGCCCGGGCTATTCTGCTGAGCCACCTACGCCTATACTAATACGCCTAATATCCCAATACTAGTAGTCTTTTATTTTCTACTAGTATTGGGAAGAGCAGGAGCCCGGTGGGGACTGCAAAGATAGCAAACAATATAACACTACCCACGAACGGATAGGAATAATAAAGGTAGGCTCAAAAGATGCGCGTCGCGATTCGCAGATCTAATCAGAAAGAATGGGAAGAATTGAGCTTGAAATAGAAGAGATATTATGGAAATCGTATATGGGATTATTAAGGTATAAGCCCCCTTGAGGCTGAAAAAGACTATGAATAATATTGATAATTAATATAGGATGATGAATGTTGATGATCCTTCTCGCATCGCAGTCTTCCGTTTTGGACCCTATTTTGATAGCGGGCCTGCTAACTGAATAGCTAAGCTATCTTATCCCATCCCAATTGTCCCCTTGAGACTTGCTGAAGGACCCCTATAGGGAGTCTTAATGACTAATTAAAAACAAAAGAAATAAAAGAAATACTACTATATAGAGCCCTATTAGTAGACTTATTTTATTGTCTCCTTTGTGGTGGGCGGTCTTACTACAAAACGGGGCCATTATTAGCTTTTGCTTTTTGCCTTAGTTTATACCTTAATAACTACCTCTCTTTCTCTAGCTCCTCCTTATGTGCCTTATTCTATTCTAACCCCTAATATAACTAAAACTATCCTCCCTATTGGGGCGGGTGCGAGAAGTTATAGTAATATGCCCCCTTAGGCGTGTTTTATTCAATTTAATCCTATTGATCTACTTATTATTATATATAGTCCTCACGATTATAATTATGCTTATTTAAGGCTTTAGGTTAATTAGGATAACTTAGTAGGTTTATTAATGAGGTTCTAGAAGGCTTTATAGGTCTTGGGATGGGGTTAGGGCTCTATAAATATTAATCTTCAATTAGGCGTCTAAGATAATTAAGCTCTCTATTAGATATTTTAGATAATAGTAAATTTAGTAACTGCAGTAATATAGATATAGGCCCTAGCGCAGGCGTAGATAGGAGCAGACTATGATAACTAGAAGGGGGGTCCTAAGTTAGAGAGAGGATAATATTATTATTACTACTAATGGGAGGCTAACTATCTATAGGGCTAGATATAACGTGAAGCTAGGGGAGGAATAGTGATTTTTTAAAGTCTTTCTGGGAGATATTGACGTCTCTTAGTGCTAACCTACTTTTAATAAGTATATCATAAAACTCTAAAGTAATAGTAGAGATATACTAATTAAATAATAGGATATTAGACTCTAGGAAAGCGGTGGGATCTCTCTAGACTATTTAGCTATACTGAGGCAATAAGAAACCTTCCCAGATAAATACCTAAGCCAACTTAATATATTAAAGTCTATATATAAATCTATCTCATTAATATATAGAGTTAATAACATACTAGCTAGTTAATAAGATTTATAGTAACTAATTGGGGGCTCCTAATGCTTTATACTACTCTTTGAGGTTATTTATAGTATCTATAAACCTCTAGTTGCTTTATAAGTCCTATACTAAATCCTAGTAGTAGCTGCAGCCCCGTACTTAGTCTACTATAATTAATGCTTAATATGTATTGCTATAATTTAGGAATAAAATAACTATAGTTATATTGTAGATCTCGTTTTTTAGGTCTGGGTCTATAGCTTCTACTGAAGTCTTATTGGGGGTTTCGCCTAGTACTTAGGGTGTGCTGTGAGGAGGGATATAATGCTTATAAGGGAAGCCTCTGATTGCTATATATAGCAACCCTATAAGATTATAACTATCTATATTTTGTTCTAAGATTAAGGTCCCTTATATATTATAGATATTAGATAAATAGTTAGTATAATCTGCTATAGTAATTTATAACCCTTTTCTATATTATACTACTAGATAATATATAGACTCTCTATTACCTCTAATATACTAGGGTACTATAGAAATAGAGTTATCTTTATTTAGTATAGGGTTAGGTCTAGGTTTAATATACTTAAAGTTAGCTATATTATTATAGTAGTTATAGTGAACTTAATTATAAGGGAAGAGTGTAAGGTAAGGTAATATTACTAGTTTTATAAACCTAGGTATACTAATATATTATATTAAGTTAATTAGTTATTATTACTTATTTATCCTTAAAAACTGCTTAATTATATCTCTCGTCTTAGTATTCTAAATAGTATTGAACTCTATTAATAGCCTTATTTCTTTAGTTTCTGCGGCGTTATCTAGTTATTAGGTCTGCAAATCTCCTACGCTAGGGCTAGGAGAGTTAATATCTATATTATTAGTTATAGGGGGATTTTAGTCTTTAAAGTAATAATTATATTTCTTTTCCTACTTTAATTATATTTCTAGGCCCTTTTCTTTAAGGATACTATCCTTGAGTTTATAAGCTATATCTTAGTTAAGCTTATCTGCTTTAATTAATATCTAGTATCTAGAGGTTAGCTTTTTTATTAGTAAAAGTAGCTAATAATTAGTTAACCTAATTAATCTTTCTTACTATTAGTAGTCCTTTTATTAGTACTAAAATCCTAGTCTATAAAAATATTCTAACCCAGTCAATAAGATATAAACCTAATATCTATAGTAGAGGGTCTATATGTATAGTAGGCACGAGGCGTAGTTATTATATAAAGACTTTAGAAATATTAGCTCCTTAGCCTTACAAAAGGCTTATTACAATAAAAACTATTAACTATAACCTATCCTCCGCTCCTCTCCTTAACTACTAAATATTATAAAACTAGCTCCTTCTATCTCATAAGTTAATTAGCAGACCTAAAAAGATTACTACCCTCCTAGTAGTAGTAGCTAGGTAGATAAA
>JAXCEF010000355.1:0-58457 GCA_037178605.1 Colletotrichum euphorbiae
CCCCCCCCTTCCCCCTTCTCTCTCTCTCTTAACGGCGTCTGTCTATCCAGTCGGACTGCTCACTCGGCCCGTCCGCGCTCTGCACTCTGCGTTTGATTTCGATCTTCATCGAGACCCTGCACGCCTGACAAGTGCTAACCTGTATTAGGACAGCCCGGGACGGATGCGCCGGCCGCGCGGGCGGATTCTCGAGAGGCTGCGCCCGGAATATATCGTCGACGTTGGCTGCCATGTAGCGAGCCGAGTGCTCTGTATCCGTACGTTTACTGCTGCGTACCTTATTGCCTATGCTGGCTGGGTGTTGGCAATTGGTTCCCTGCCGTAGGGCAGTGAGAAAGAAAGGGAGACCAGGTCGGAGAGTGACATGGATAAGGCAGATAATGCAGGCCGAGGACGGAACGGGTCTTGTACTTATGCGGAATTATGAAATGGAACAGAAATCTTTTTTTTTTTTTTTTTTTAACAGGAAGAGGCAGGAGGACCAATTGCTCCTACCAAGGTTGGTACTGACTACTGAGTCTGGTTTTGTGGTGAATGCGCATGCAACGGTGATGCGGACGAGAGCAATAGCAATGGGAACATCACCTATCACCTAAACACGTATCGTCTTGAGTGTCCGAGTGTCTTTGTGCAACCCTGGAAGGCATTTCTCCATGATCTGGTGCTGTGGTGTGAGGTTTCCACGTATTTCAATTGGAGTTGTGGTCATGAACGCCACCGCCACCGCCAGTCTGCCATCGAGGACACCTCCCGTCCACAGCGGCTGCTCCAGCTCCAAGACTGAGTGAGGTGCTTCGGCACAGCACAATACTGTAGGCAATACAATTCGGAGACGGGCTTCTGGGATTAAGGTGAGGCGCTGGGATTGAGGTGAGGCGCTGGGATGTGTGGTTTGGTGATTACCCAGAAACCCCCCATTCTGCCCGAACCCGAGGCAGCCCTCGTCCTTACCCCGGTGCCTTCTGGTCTTCCTTCCTGGTCCTGAACTGACACTCTTGGAACGACCCCGGTCACGTCAAAAAAGCCCACTCTTTCTGCAAGTTCCAACCACCCACGCGGCCACGCCCACTCCCACGCCCATATCCACTGGACGCCAACACCAACCAACCAACCAACCTTACTACGCCCACGGGCATGCTCTTTCCAAGTCATCGTCCGTCGTCGTGCCGTTGCTGTCCTGTGACTTTTGCAGTGACTGCCCGAGGTGAGGTGAGATGAGGCACTGGTGCTGGTGCTGGTGCTGTCTTGGTCTTGATTTCCCAGCTGCTAGCGTTCCTTTTGGTCCCAGTCCAGTGTCAGTGGAGCCACTAGGTACTTTTCGCTGGTGCGCCTGCCGTAGCCGTGACCCGGCTTGTGCCTTCCATTTTTACCTGTAACTTCCCTCTCTGATTGATCCACCTGCTTCTTCGATATTGGAATACTCTTTCTCTCCTCTTCCTCTTGCTTTCCCCTAACCCCTTCCACATTTCAGTTTAGCCCCATTCGCTTCTCGCCTGCTATTTTCCCTGCCTCTCTGGTCAGACTGGTATTCCTACCTTACTCCGCATCTTGCGCCTTTGCCTTCGTTGCTGAGTCCAGCATACCCCGGCTACTGGAGAGGAAAAACCCACCACCACCACCACCACAATCGCTTCACTGCAGCAAGCATTCGTCTCTCGCTACCCTGCCCTTGCTTGCTTACGGTCTTACTTTACTATTGCTGCTGCTGTCGCTGCCGTTCGCTGCAGCTGCAGATAGTACTCCACCGCTACCGGATACCAATTCTGCTGCTTGGCACCAACCACTTCACTCGCTTGCCTCTTTGCCTGCCTCTTGCGCTTCTCTCCTCTTGGCTTCTGCTTCTTTTCTATCCGGGACTACCTGACTATCACCACTTTCTACCTTCACCCTCACCTTACATCACCTTACCTCACCTCACCTTACCTCCTCACCCAACCCGACCGGCACTTTTCTGTGAGGAACGCCTTGTCACCACGACGGCATCGTTCCGACTGCCCGATTGACCTCGTGCAGCTCCCCTAACTACGTCTCAACAACGGAACGTAGACGCCAGGAACTCTCTCTCTCTCGCATAAGAGGGAGTCCCGTAATATACCATTGCTGTGCCTGCTGCGCACCCGGTGGTCTTGTCTCACAGGTCTCCAATTCTTATTCCCAATCCACGCGCTAGTTGTCTCTAGGGGCAATTATCCAGTCACCTCGTGCTGATTGGCTGCTCTGGAGTCTGCTAGTATCAATCGCTGGGATTCATCTTGATTTCATCCGGAACCTTTCTCTCCCGTCCACACTTGGCGCCAACAAATCTTGTACGAACGCCACGGCTCCGTCTACCTGCGTTCCTACCCTCTCGTCCCGCCCTGCCGGCCATATCCTCGTTCGAGTAGGCACGACCTGGAAGCTCTTCTTGTCCTAAAGAAATCTATCCTCCGACTTTTCGAGCAGCTCGACCATTTGGGACGTCTTTGTTGCCGTCCTCGCTTCAGCGTCGACTCCTTTGCGGTTTCCCGATTGCCCTGCGTGGTCGTTCAGGACAGGCACGACATCGCACATTGGGAATTGGGATTTTAACCTTTCCTCCCGCTGCCCACCGGCCGATCCAGGCGTCAGATGTCAGCTTTGTGACGGGAATTGTGAGTTGCAGACTTTTACCCCGTCATCGCTTCCGAGCCTTTCCTCGAACCTAAATTCACATCGCCCCCTCAAATCTTGGAGACCACCGCTGATTGAACTCCTTTTCCAGGTCTGCTCATCGCGACACTGCAAATATGGCTTTCACCGACCGAATCACGAGATGCCGCGGCACTCTCGCCCTCGTCCTTCTTTCTTGGGTCGCGCTGACCCAAGCGAGTCCCGGTCCCAGGCTCATTGAGCCTCGTCAGCTGAAGCAGACTCTCTGCTCTAGCCAGAATACGGCCTCCATGAACGCAAGTACGTTTACCCTTTCTGAGGACATTGGGGCACTTCAATGGCTGGGCAAATTATTCGCACGTCTCGTTGGGCTTCTCCGCCGCATGTTCAAGAATCTGAATGTATATGAGAATGCCATTTCTAACATATCAGCATAGATTTGAGTATTTGGCAGACGAACGGACTGTGTCAGGACTTCTGCAGAGGCAAAAATTCCGCTTTTGCTATTGTTCAGTATCAATCATGTTGGTGCTCTGATGTCGCCCCGGCTGCTTCGACTGAAGCCGAGGTCGGCGACAAATGTAATGACATTTGCCCTGGATACGACACCGAAAGATGTGGTTCAAGACCGAACTGGTACGGATACCTGCAGCTTGCGAAGACGCCCACCAGCACTGCGGGCAGCGGCTCAGGCGACACCACCACGACCAAGGCTCCCTCAACAACACCAGTGAGTAATCCCCCCAAACCCCCTTGTGAATACCATGCGTGATTTTGTGGAGACTTTGCCAGATTTTGCACCGTTTAAGTCTCCCATCCACTCACCAAACTGCGTGATGCCCTGGCTTAATCGTCTGGAACCAGGCCCCTCCGGCCCCTCCTGCAACAACCGTAAAAGTCACAGTAACTGAGACTGAGAAACCTCAGAAGACGACACCGTCCGACCCAGAACCGACGACCACCTCAACTTCAACCGCACCTGTATGCCTACTCGATCCCACCAGCTCGCCACGTCCGATTCTTGGTTTCATAGATGACAATGAGCGTTGTTGGAGAAAGCGGGCGCTGACTTTGGATGCAGACATCGAGCAAGCCTAAACCGACGGTTCAGACTATTACAGCCGACGGCACTGTACGGACTGTGTTCGTGACGCCGACCGTCACGGGTACAGAAGGCGCAACTGGCGCGTCGGAGTCGACACCCGGAAGCAATCCATCAGGGAACGGGATCAGCACAGGTTCCGTCGTCGGAATCGTGGTAGGTGTCATCGTCGCTGTGGTGGCATTCGCAGGAATGTTCCTCTTCTGGTTCTTCAGACGACGTAAGCAACGCAGGGACAACGACAAGTACGACGAACCGAGTCACCGTGGCAGCTCGGCCGGTATGACCAGCTCACCGCGCAACCCGGAAATGGTGGTTACCGTTGATGGTGGACGATGGGATGCCGACTCGACCAGTGACCACCGACGCAGTCGACTCATGGCACACGATCCCCGCATGGAACCCCTCGGAAGAGGCCTGTACGTGAATAACAACAAGAGTGCTGAGAGCATCAACACATTGCGCGACGACCAAGACTACTCCCGAAAAGTTCACAAACCTGTTTTGCGAGCGACCAATCCGGATCCTGAATGAGGGAGGATGACAACTTTGGGCGGGTCAGGATGAAGAAACTCATCGTTTACGACGCATACGATTTCGGCCCGGGCACAAACTTTTGGTCTTGCATTGCACTTTTGAGATACCAGGGTGGCGTTTCGCTTTGATTTCACAGGACACAACGCAGAAGGGTATTGGATGAGGGGCCCCCGTGGGAGCACTTGGATCGGGAAAGCCTTCAGGGAAGCTCGACGAAACCTGCAGCGACATTGCATGGGTATCAGGCCACTGGGTCATGGACACGAACACACATCGACTTGGCGACATGAGGGCGCCGATCTACGGCTGCCAATAATTTCGATTCGTTCGTTACATGCCTTTCAACTCGCGTTAGTCGACAACGTCATGAGCACGTGAGACAGAAGCGAAGGACTGGTCGACAACTTAAAAGAGCAGCGCCGAGCGATTTAAGACAAAGGTTTTGTCCGATGTCGTTATGAGGTTTGGCCGGTGGTCTAGATGTATAATGGCTGGCGGCAACTGTACATGAACTTGAGCAAAGCGTGAGCAAGACGATAGTCAGCCACGAACGATTGGAAGGACGAGATTGGTTACGGACAGTAGCAATTGACACCAGTACGCGTTCACAGGGCACAGTTCATGAGTGACGACACTTCAGCGACACGTAATAGGTCACCGAGGGGCGGTGATGGTGGTACAGTCTGGTCGGGCTGAACTGTCGTGAGCACTGAACGTGTAGCCACCTGGTTTCGGGCAGCGACAAAGACGGCAGGGCTTGCATGGCAGTCGCTGGGGTTGTGCGTGCAACAGGAAAAAGTTTCCCTCCGTAGCGCGAGAATAATATCACAATAACTGAGGACAAGGTTGTTTCAAGATTACGTAGCTGGAGCCGTGTATCACGTGCAATGGACCGACACCAGGTCGAGTCAACAAAAGCTGCCGTTGTTTCGGAAACCCTCCTGGTAATTGCTAGTTCGGGCTTGTTGGAACCATGGGAAATGTGCCAGAGAGGGTAAAATTCTCCTCTGCCGTAGCCACGACTGGTGCGTATTCGATGTGGGGTCCGGGGATGACCGTTGTTGCATCGGGGCTCTTGAATAAAGCCTGATAGAACACTATATCTGAGAAGAGCACGGGACTTTTTGCTAGGTTCTAGTGATTTACGCAGTCTCGTGAACACCATGATCTGACGGTGTGTAGTAGTCATCACATTAGGGGATCAGCGCGCGCGGGCGGCGACATCAAAGGATAAGACAGGTAGGTTGCATTTGCTCGGATCGGGTGGGTATGCTGTTTGAGTCGCGATCGCCATGATTTGGGGTGGATGTATGGGTTTTTCCCCCCCTTTTTTTTTTTTTTTAACCAGTGTTTCGTTAACCTTTCTCGGCGTTGATATCATGTGTAATATGGCAGAGATCTTCTTGGGCCGGGGTTTAATTTTCTTCTTCTTTTTTTCTCAAGGGGTAGCGCGGCGTGGGATGGGGGATTTTGGGTGATAGCGTGTGTTTCGCGAGCGCGGGGCTGGGCTACGTTGCTTTGCATGTCGGCATCGAGTGAGGAATAATATACTCTGCTCCGTGTCATCTCGTGCCGTCATCTTAGTGGCATCAGCATCTCTGCCTGCTACCTGGACGATGCGGCTGATTCACTCGTGGATCGTCAAGACACGCGCAACGCATCGCAAGACAGCGGCTAATTAAAGGAGGGTGAAGGGGGTTTGTTGTTTAGCGTCCGAGTTTGTCAGCCAACATCACAGATCGCCGCTCATCCGCCCGTGAGGCGAACGACTTCGCTCAATGATGCGATGACGAGAGAGACTTACGAGTACCTTAGTCCGGCGGCCCTAGCAACCGCGTCTTCGTAATCCGTTTGTTGGTAGGAGGGCGTTAGACCGGGAGAGATCTACATGATTAGAAGCGACGCGGTTTCCGTGAGGGAAAGGAGTTTGGCGTCGATAGTGATTCTCCCTTTTTTTTTGGGGGGGGGGGGGGGTTTCATATCTCGTCTAGTGCCTGTGTTCCCTCAATGTTGGCGCTTTAGGTAGGCAATCGGAATTCCTGAGATTGATTGGCGTGGGACGAGAGACACCGGTGTCTGCGAAGGAGGCGTGTTTCGAAACGAACCGGGGAGGTTCGAGATTGATGGATACAAGACTTGCGGTAATACGTGATTGTATAATGAGAGCCGACAAGCAAGCTCATGGACGATACGTACTTGTCCAAGGGAGGCGTTGAGTGGTGTCTGCGTTTGTGAATGATGCAGAGAAGTTTGTGGTTACGTTGGTTTTGATTTGTGCTGAAGTTCGCGCTTTCGGGGACCACTCGCATTAAGCTACGGGATAATCTCAAGGGGGAACTGTGTCGGGCGAGCTGAGTGCCAGTATTCCGCGGCTGTTGTGGCTGAGGCGGGCGGCAATGTGGGAATAGCTTCAGGTTCTCTGGGGCAGGGTTTCCCTTCTTCTTCTGCAGTACCCCTTACGACGTCCCGCTCCCCGTACCTCGGCGGCGCGGGGCGGAAAATGGGAGATGTTGTCGCCGGACATAGCGAGAGGGCTTGGCAGATGCCGAAGGGCACTGAGCAATGAGCTGTACTGGACGAGGTCTCGTCTCTGCTCCGTGCCGCGGCTGCTTCTGAGGGAGCAGGCTTCCTCTCCGAGGTTTGTGGTGCAGTGACGTCGTCGGGCTTGCCGCCTGTCAGGGTAGAAGGAGGGGGAAAAAAAAACCAGGTTGTGTCGTGTATGGTTTGTATACATTGTGTTCGTCTCATGGTGTTTGATCATCCTCGGCCAGAGTTTGCTCTCATTGTTGGCGCCAACCACGACGACGATGATTGACAACAATGTTGCACCTGCATAACGTGAAGGCGGCGCAAAAGAAGGTCTCGCCCGGGGAATTTTGTTGTTGCCTCTCTGTGTTGTTTTATTTCTCATCGGTGTACGGGTCGAGGCCGCGCGGGAGGGAGGCAGCTGTGGGACACCGGGACCCCTTCCCCCCGATACCTACCTTAGGTAACCTCCTAAGTAATCCTATCCATACCTGCCTTATTTGAGAATCAAATAAGATGCCTCGTACGTGTACGTACGCGCTGTTGTATGCCGGTTTCCTTTGCAAGGTGGAAAGCCCAGCTGTGGCAGAGCTTTGCATCGTGAGCAGTAATTACTGCGCAACCACGCAGCGGGTACCATGGGACCGTACGTATCTTGTCGTACCTTGAAGATAGTTGGGACGATGAGGCAATGGAATCCAGTGTGAGTGATTGATTGACATTTTGTTGGAAGCAAAGACGATGCCAGTGACAGAACGCGCGCCTTGATGCGAAGGATCTTGCGGTGCTGTCCCGGAGGCGGAAGGGGTCTCGCTGCTGAGTGGACAGTGCCTTCGTCAGGGGCCCTGTAATCTTAGTGCGCCGCCGCCTTAGCGACTCTTGGCACAGCCACTCGACAAACGGGGTGCTAGACGGGAAGCTCAGCAACGGTACCTTACGTTGCCACTGACCAGGAGGAGGATGGCCCCTTCCAACCCCGGAGTCCTAAGGTACTCCTGGTCCTGTGGATTCCTACTGGTCGCCTGTGTCTGGCTGGCCATTCCCCTCCGCTTTCGCATTCCTTCCTCTTACCTAGTCTTTTGTCCCTCCTTCCCTACTTTTTTGTCTGGTGGTGCTGTGTTGGCTGTCAGCTTTCACGACCGTTGCTGGCTTTGCTTTTCTCCTTGTGTGGTGCGTATTTGGTTCCTTTCTTCAACCTCGAACGCAGCAGCGATACGACCGTTTGCGCCCCCCCCCTTTTTTTTCTTCTTCTTCTTCTTCGACAACTGTATTCTTCTGGTGCGACATCGAAACGGACGACGAGGAGGGGAAAAGACGAAAGAAGGGACTCGAGGGGAACGACGATTGTAATTGCGTACGCGCGACGGCCGGTAATTTTTTGTGGAATCTTGCAAGAGGAGGATCGACCTGCCACATTGTTCGGGACCCAGGCAACCTGACACGACACAAGCGAACTGCGACTCGTACTCGAACAAAGCTGGGCAAGAAAGAGAGGAAGGGAAGGGAGAAGCTCAGGAAACTGGGAACACCAGACAAAACAGGAGGAATAACTTCATTTGATCTCCCCCCCCCCCCCCCCCTTCCCTTTTTCCAATCCATCCTTCCTCGTCCGACGTACCGCCTTTCCTCTGGTTTTGCCTGCGAACACGCGCGCGACCTTGAGCTCCAACGGCCACGAGCCAGCGAGCGAACAAGCTCCGCCAAGACCTGGCATCCGCTCTGTTCCTGCATCCCATAAGGCTTGGCGATCACATACCCAACCCACTACGCTTTCCGCCGGTCCTACTTACCTACCTACACCGAGAACGTCACCCTTAAGCGGCTGGGGTTTTCTTTTGTTTTGCCTCACGCCGAACTCTCCGACCCCTCAAGGTCACTCGCCCCAAGGGTGCTGAACCGTCAAGATGAATCTGACGTGTAACTCAACGTTAGAGGATATGAGGAGTACGTCATCCATCCTGCTAACCCTCCACCCCAGCCTCCGGCCCTTCAAGCAAAGCTAACACCCTCTCCGTGCCCCAGTCCTTCCCGGCTCCGAGATCCTCATCGCGGGGCCGCTGACCTTCCACGACCTCGCCCTCATGATTGCCGGATCATGTACCATCATCGCCATCTCCCTGTCCCTCTATCTGGTCTTCATGCACGCCAACAACTACACGAAACCACGAGAGCAACGTCAGATTATCCGCATCTTGTTCATGGTTCCCGTCTATGCCGCCTCCTCTTTCCTTCAACTATACTACTACTGGCATGCTGTATACTTTCAGGTCATGAGTGACTGCTATGAGGCCTTCGCTATCGCTTCCTTCTTCTCGCTCATGTGCCATTACCTCGCCCCGGACTTACACACCCAGAAGGACTACTTCCGCAATCTGCATCCTATCAAACCTTGGGTCTGGCCTCTCACCTGGTTCGCCAAGTGTTGTGGTGGTGAAAGGGGGCCGTGGCGAACCCCCAAGAGCGGTCTGACCTGGTTCAACATCAACTGGATTGGTATTTACCACTATATTTTTATCCGTGTTGCGATGACCATCACCGCAGTTGTGTCGCAGTACTTCCACCGCTATTGCGAAAGCTCCAACAACCCGGTCTTTGCTCACATCTGGGTATGTTCTTCGATTTTGGTTTCTTGAGAGCTGCCACTGATGAGTCCAGGTCATCTCAATCAACTGCGTAGCCGTTACTATTGCCATGTACTGCGTCATCCAGTTTTACGTGCAAATGCGCGAGGCTCTTGCGCCGCACTCGCCCTTCCTCAAAGTACTGGCTATCAAGCTCGTTGTCTTTTTCTCCTTCTGGCAAGTGACGTGCATCTCTGTCGCCACGTCGACTCTAGACCTTGTCCACCCGAACGAAGTCCTCGCCTACCCCGACATCAAGGTCGGCATTCCTGCACTATTGCTATGCGTCGAGATGGCTCTCTTCGCCCTTCTCCATCTTTGGGCCTTCCCATGGAGACCTTACGCCCCCGGGGCGAAGCCTACCTACTACCCGAATCCCGACTCCCGCGATCCCAACGCTCCCCGTCGGGAGAACGACCACTCTCCCCCGTCTGGCGGCTGGCTTGGCTTCGGCGCCATTGCAAACGCCCTGAACCTTTGGGACTTCGTGAAGGCTTTTGGTCGCGGTGTGCGCTGGCTCCTCTGCGGTGTGAAGCGACGCAAGGAAGATCGTAGCTACAAGACAGCCGCCAACTTGGATATGGATGACCTCGATAAGGGCGACACGGCCTACCAACCCGGCCAGAAGAGCACCGAGCACCTCCCCATCGCCCACGAGTTTCGCCGCAGCACCTACCTCCAGCCCTCGAGACCGCCTCCGCGCCCTGCCCGCCGCGACAACGAGAGCGACAGCCTCATCGCGCATGCACAGCCGCACGCCCATGAAATGTCACCTCCTCACCGCCCTGTGCGCCCGCATTCTCCCATGTCGCCGATTTCTCCGTACCAGGACAAGAGCTATGAGGCCGCCGCCGCCGGCATGGGACCAGCACATCATCCGCAGGCATACCACCCGCAGCGCGATGCTGACACAGACTGGAAGAGGACAGCTTTGGCGCCGAGTTCTGGGCAAGCACCGAGTCCCGTGGCCACCGGCCCTCGAGATTTGACGCAGCAGCGGGTCGGAGATGCTGTCTGGGGTCCGCGCTCCGCGCCTGAGAGCCCTGTCCTGCCGCATACCGACCAGATGCCTTCGTACGGAAATGGGAATCATGGATATAACCCCAATGCCGAACCCGGACAGGCTTTCTGAAAGAGGGATGAGAGTCGCAGGGGGTAATCTCAGTCATGCCGACATGTGACTGTTCATTATCGCAACAAACCAAGGTTTTGTATTATAAAAGATGGATGCTTTGGGGCTTTTTGCATGCATGGGATGGCGTTACTTTCACGAGATACCACATCATTTAGCTGATTGGGCACGATACACCAAATTTCATGAAGTTCATTCATCTTGTCTGCTTGCCGACCTGCGTCGCATCTTCATCAGTTGTGACGTTCCAAGAAAAAGCAGTGAACAAAATTGAGGCTCGAATTCGTCAGCTCGAGCCCTCTAGAGAGAACAGGGTGCTAGGCTATAGAGCCGAGTGCATTGATGGGAGAGGCAAATCAGGCTTGGTGATATCCGCGGTGTCGCGAAGGTTAAGGGTCTGGTGAAGCTCCGCGTTTCCGGTGGATGCATCGCCCCCACTTTTACCGATTTTGCGCTCCGTCAAACCAGACGACTCTCATCCAACGACGATTATCGAACGAGAGAACACCACAACGAATCCTCCGAAGAAGATTCGTTCCTCAGCATCCTCCCTTTTAGCAATACATCTCATTGGACAAGGGTCAGATGCGCCAATAACAATGAAAGAACTCCCGATCCGGCCATCAGGCCTCTTCTGGCAAGACGACTTCATCACGCCGGAGCACGAGGCCGAGCTGCTCCGCATCTTCCGCCAGGAGCTCGAGTGGCCGGAGCGCCGCGGCGGCGGCGGCGGCGGCGGCAACGGTCGCATCTCGCTGCACTACGGGTACACGTTCGACTACAAGACGTTCGGCGTGGACCCGGACGTGCCGTTCAGGCCGTTCCCGGCGTGGCTGAGGCCGCTGATCCCGACGACGGAGGGAAGGGACCCGGAGCAGGTCTGTCTGCAGTATTACCCGCCCGGGGCGGGGATACCGCCGCACGTGGACACGCACTCGGCGTACGACCAGCTGTACGCGCTCAGTCTCGGGGCCCCCGTGTTGATGCAGTTTTCGACCACGACCGGTGGAGAAGGAGGGAAGGAGACGGTGGAGGTCGATCTGACGCCGAGGAGCATGTTGCAAATGTCCGGGGACGCGAGGCTGCACTGGACGCACGGCATCAGGAAGAGGAAGACGGACCCGTTGGCGGACGGGACAGTCCGGAGGAGGGGGGAGAGGTGGAGCGTCACGTTCCGCTGGGTCCGGGAGCCGGCCGTTTGCGAGTGCGGGGATCCGAGGCTGTGTGATACCGCGCAGACGAGGGCGGGGATCGAGAGGGAGTACCGGTGGAAGAAGGGTGATGAGGGAAAGAAGGAGTAGTCGTGAGGCGTGGCAAGGTGGGTGTGGGGTGGGCTGGTGATGTTGGCATGCCGGCTCGATCTTCGGCGTGTTTCCCGTGTGCGGCGTTCATGAACTTCCAGCTGTGACATGCATATTGAGAACGGCGCCAATCTTGGCAACATAGAGTTAGAGACTTCTTAGGCGTTCTGTTCTCCTCAATCAGCTTCGAGCTACGGTGATCTTGATTAAGCCTCGAAACAAAAACCGGAAACCCCCCCCAGCTCCCGCGAACTCAATGGTCAAGACTAAGGGTTTCCACATCAGGCGCCAAAGGGGTTCAGTCATTTCGGCACGGCCGTTCCTCAAAGCAGGCCCAGTTGGATGCGTGCGATGCTGTTGCAATGGCCTCGATCTTGATTACATATAGTATATATATATATATAGCACGGAGTTTTGATCTCACTTCATGAGCATCTCAGAATTCCCAAGCTCACGTTTCTCTCCTGTGACTTCATCCACGAAACGGGTTTGAACTACTACCTAATCCCTGACCGCATTCGATCGATCACTCTTCACAGTGGTTTTCCAATATCTGTTTAGCCTTTCTTCTGGCAATTAGCCCGCTGCAAAGTCTCGCAAGCCAAGAGAGCCACGTCAGGTCATTTCAAACTTCGGAGACCCAATTCAGCTAATAGCACCGCAGGGGCAACAAAGCGTACTCCATGGACGTCGTGAAAAGGCTCAGCCGGTCGCCCGTGGTCCTTTCAGCGTCTACTCCGACGGCTACCCAACAACCAAAAAAAAAAAAAAAAAAAAAAAAAAAGGGATCGACGAGGACGGCGACCGACTGCGCCTCGACTACCTCGAGGCCGATTGACACCACCGCCAAGCGGCTGACCGTCTCGTCACGGCCATGAACGCCTTCGACAACCTCCTCAAGCCCCGCCTCAAGATGCGCCAGGTCCTCAAGGAGTGCCGGACCATGACGGGCCCTCAAGCCTGCAGGCTGCGGGGCTGAAGGAAAGGTCAAGGGCTCACTGATCCAGAACGCCGACATGAACAAGGCGCGCTCGCGGACTGCCGCAAGGGCCATGAGCCTGGGAGCCAGGGCCGACTTTGCGGTTTTCCGCGACGGAACAAGTGGCGCGCGCGGTGCGGAAGAGCTGCTGCTGGGCGAGGCTCGGATAGACGATCTTTTCCCTTCGTCGATCCAGGGCGCGCCATTGCCGATTTCGATATCTTCAAGAAGCTCGTTCGGGGGATGACCTCTATTACTCTTTTTTTTTCTCTTCTCTTGACACCGGTTCGCGGGTTCCTTGTCAAAACGGGCGGTAGAGTAGTGATGATTGGAAGCGGTCCAGCAGACGTGCTAGGTCCGGATCACAGATCAAGAAGACGGAAAAGGTTCGATATACGCATGATCTCGGGATAGAGGACAAACAAGTACAGATAGGCTTTTTCTTTCATTGAGCTTTCGGGGAAGGAAAATAAAACGTTCAGTGAAAACTCTTACAGGTCAAAGTCAAGAGATTGTAATCTGAAGATGTGATTGCAGCTCAGAAGTTGATTGGTAAGAGCCGCCCTATTCCAAAATTCCGACTTCCAACAACCGGGTCGACTTGGCCACCCATGAGGCAACGTCCACGTAACCATCGTATAAACACAGAAGCGACAGAAGACAAAAAAGTATGAAACCGAAATCGCCGCCCATCCATGATCTTGCTTCGCTGTCACTGTAAATCACAAAAAAAGATCCCTGGCCTCCCAGCCCCTATACCCGCGCCGATCCGAAAGTACCATACCAGAGTTCCATGTATACACTAAATCCCCCTCTTCCCCCCCCCCTCCTTGCTTTTCCGTCCCTTCACAAGACGATAGACCTGTGCTTTGCTAGACGCCATACGTCAGGCCACGAAGCCGGAGTGCGACGATGCCGAGAGCCCAAGATCTAATCCGAACTCCGGCTAACCGGGCAAAGACGTATCAAAACGCCAATAAAGAACGGCGACTCTCCAGTAGAAAAAGTACGAACCGACCATGTCGGCATTCTAGCCAAGCGAAGGACTACTCTCCCGACTCCTCGTCTCAATGTTCTCCACCATCTCAAGCACTCGAGTCTTCGGTCTCGCCACGCTAACCACCTCCGCCGTCCTCAACGTCAGGCTCGGCCTGGGCTCGGACTCGGCCCCGTGCACCTGCAACCCGTCATCGTCGTCCTTGGGCGGCGGCAGATGGACCAGCCTCCTCCCCCTGAACGGCGACCCCGATCGCCCGGGCGACTCCGGCCTGCCAAACGCCATGGTGATGTCTTGTTCCTCCGCCGCGGCCTCCTTACCCTTGCCCTTGTCCCTGTACCCGACCAGGCCGACCTTCTCGTCCATCGTCTCGTCATCTAGTTCGTCCTTGTCGGGGTCGACAAGCACGACCTCCTCTTCTTTCTCGACCTCGGCGTTGACGACCCGTAGCCTCTCCTTGGGTACGGTGAACATGACCTGCACCAACCTCTGCTCGATGGCCTTCTCGATATCCCACTCGTCCATGATGGACTTCTGATCGACGTCCCAATCCTGCCGCCCCTGCTTCCTCCGCAACAACTCCGCTCCGCCGATCCCCGACAACCCCACCAGCCGCGGCTCGTAGTCCGAACTGACCTGATCCAGCGAAATGCGCCCGGGCCCGTCGTCCTCTTTACTCGAGTCCGACGACTCGTTGGGATTCCCGCTGAACACCCTCCTCAAACTGCCCAGCCACCCCAGAGACCGCCGCGGCTTGTACTTGCTGGGGCTGCTCGGAACATGGATGAAGTCCTCCTCGTCGTCGTCGTCGTCGGCGGCGGCGGCGGCGGCGGGGGGCGTCTCGTTGACGGGCTTCTGGCCCCTGAGGAGAAGCGAAGGGCCCTCCGCCTGGAGCGCGTTGAAGGTGGTCTTGGCGGTCGAGTAAGTGTGTCCGCTGCTGCTCGAGGAGCTCGAGGTAGCCACCCGGGCGTCCGTGATGATGGTCAGGTTTGCGCCGGGACCCGCGCTGTTGCGCTTGTTGGAGGCGGTGCGGGTCGGCAGGCTGATGGCGCTCCTCGCCGACTCGGAGACGTTGCTCGCGGTGCGCTCGTCGTCGGCCATGCTCGCTCTCGAGCGCATCGAGGCGCGCCGCGTCGGGGAGGACCTCTTGCCCGTGTTTCTGCGTGCGGGCATCTGTGCCAGCAGGGCCTCTGCGGCGTCGACGTCGGACTGCCAGTCTTGCACCTCCGGGTCGCGTCTCATCAGGGCTTCGGGGCTCGGCGTCATGGAGTTGCGGTTTCCGGGAACCAGTATCGGCACGGAGCCCGTCGGGGTGGTGAATGGGTCGGGGTGGCCGGGCGTGGTGGGCGTAACGGGCTCTTGGGCACGCTGACGCGCCTTGGATCCGTCTGGGTCGTCTTCATCTGCTTCGTAAATGGGGTGGATGTGACCCGGGGTGTGACCCGGGGTGTGGCCCGCGGGGGTTAGACCGACGGCTGGTTGGTACGCACCCCTTGCCGCGCGGGGGATGGGTTTGCGGGGGATGAGGAGGCCCGGAGGCTGGTATGAGCTGTAGCTTCCTGAGATATGATCCGTCCTTAGCGACTCGTACCCCAGTGTCCTCGAGCCGGTGTCGTAAGGGTAGCGGCCTCCTGTGTACCAGGCGTGACTGGACCAGGCGAACGCCGAGGAATCATGCCGCTCCAACATGTCGTCTTCCGGATGCAGGAAGTGCGAGGCGTCCTGCGACAGGGACCGCACAGTCTCGTCTCTGGCCAGCTTCTTCTTCTTCTTGAGGAGATGCCTCCTGTAGCAGAAGTAGACCAAGAAAGCGCCGAGAACAGCAGCGAGTCCGACACCCAGACCAACCCCCAGTCCGACTTTTTCAATATTTTCGTTGCCATCAGATGCGGTGCTTTTGCCCTTCGATCCGTTGTGGTTCGGATTCGAGTAGCTGGACGTCCACGACATCGACGTCATGTTGAGGAACCTGAGTCCGGTACCGCTGGACTGTCTTTTCATCCTCGACCCCGAGCTCGCAATTTCGTATCCTCCGTAAATCATCATGACATTTCCCGGCAAAATCGCCGCTCCATGCCCGTAGATCCCTCCACTTGGTTGTTGTTGGGGAATCTCCCACGTCCAGTCTCCATAAGTATCTCCCATCCTCAAGACTGCCAACTGCGGCGAGGCAGCCTGCGAGATGCTACCAACCCAACCGCCCATGATAATGAGCGCAGAGCCGTCCTCGCTCAAAATGGTGGAGTGGCCCGATCGACTCTCGACCTCAGCAGCATTGCGCTTCCTGATGCCCTTGACAGCGAGTTCGCTACTACCGGACCGAACCGCCCCAACTGTCGCAAAGTTCCACGACTCCTCGGGCAGGTTCCAGATGGCAGCCGAACTCATATTGATAAAAGCCTGTTGCGTATGTCCACCCAACAGGACATAACGATTCTGCTGCGTCACGACGCCCGAGCGGTTCGAGATGGAAGGACTCAGAGGCGTGAACGAGAATCCCGCCTCGGGAAACGCCGGACCTTTCCCAGAGACGAAACTCGCCGAGTAGGCCGCCGAAGTGTCTCCCGGCGAAACCCTGAGCATCGTCTTCGTGTACGTCCCGTTTTCCTGCCACGTCGAGGCCTCCGTCGTCGGACTTAGACACATGCCGCCGAACGAATACAGCACGGGCTGCGACATGGTCGGCGCCAGCGTCGCCGAGAAGCTGATACCCGCGCCGAGGGCGTACGGCCCGGCGTCCGACTCCGCGGAGCTCGGGAGCGATGCCGCGGTCTTATACCACGAGCCGGACGTGTAGGACCAGATATCGTACCCGTCGTCCGCCGCGCAATCTCCGGACTGCACCACGATCGTCCCGTTGTCGGCCATGGCGGGCAGGAAAGCGGTCGTCTTGGACGCGCCGTCGAGGAACGGCAGGCTGCTCGATATCGTCTGCAGGCTCTCGGGTCCGTCGACTGTCCCGGAGACGTTTACGGAGAGGAGCCCCACGCCGTCGCTGGCACGGTGGAAGATGTATGCGAGCCCGTTTCCGCTGGCGTTGGCGGGCGTTCCTGGCACGGCGGGGGAGAGCAGGATTGTCGTCGGGATGTAAGGGAGCGTCTGCTGTGATGTCGCCACCGTCGGGAAGACCAGCGCGGCGACGGCAGCTTTGCGGATAGAACCCCTGCGCCTCAAGGCCCGCTGGCCTGTCGTCGTTGAGGCCATGGTCGTCTCTCGCGATGCTGGATTGACGCGGGCGCGTAATCGGGGTCCCGTTCGTGATCGTAGACGCCAACCGCTATGCGGTGGTCAAAGTCATGACCTTTATCTTTCCCCCTCCCTTGCGCCAGTCGATGGCGTCGCTTCCGTTGTTTGATTATGATAACCTCTTCTTCCTCTCTCTCTCTCTCTCTCTATCGCCGGATTTGTGAATGGGACTCTACGATATCGTATCTTCAACGGACGTGCATCATCCTCTTAGACTGCTCCGCTCGGGCCTGGGCTGCGAGAATGGGCCCCCGAATGCGATTTGACGAAATGGAGGTGATAGGCAGAAAAGAGGAAGGAAAGAGAAGGAAGCACGGGGCACGCAAATGCGGGAAAGAGGAGGCCAGAGCTATGGAGAAAGACACCCCGGACGGATAGATCAACCTGGATGATGGTTCAAGTTGAGGGGTTGGGATGCGTGGGAAAGGGTCCGGTCCAGGTATCGTAGCAGCCGGTTTCCCAGTGTCAACAAATCGAATGGTCTCGACGTGAACAGGGGGGTTGGGACCCAGTAAGAGGGGGCGAATGAAAAAAGAAAAAAAAAAAAAAGGAAAGAGGCAAGAAAGCAGTCAGATGCAGGAGGCTAGTGCTATCAGAGACTTCCAATTGTCTGTCGACTCTCCGTTCAGGGCCGCGCACTTCTTTTCCCAGCGCCGAGGAAGAGGCTAGAACGGTTGGGGCGAGTTGGAACAAAAGACTACTCGCGCCGCAGGTGCATCTCTCGAACCTAACGCACTTTGATCCAATGATTGGTCGTGAAATGGCATCATTGAGCGACGAAAAAGCGTCGTCTCGGCGTCCGGTCGCCCTTCGATTGCAGGGGTTGTTTTGGCGGACGGCCGGTGACAAGCGTCGTCGCCGGGGCAACGGGCGACGGAGCGGGGTCTCTCGGCTACCTGGACCCTTGCTGACCGATGCGCGCCAGTTCGTTCCGGGAGTAGTCTCGACGGCATCCCTGACGCTGCTCCTTTCTTCCTCCCGGATTCAAGAACCTATCTGATGACGACCAAGTGAGTGTGCGACTTCTCTACGACACTGGTGTGATCACTACCCACTTCAAGGTCGCGACCCAAGGTTGTTAGTACGCTTACCAGCGCAATACACAAGTATCTAATGATATCCAGAAAAAGGTCGTGCGACTTTTCGTGGCTGAGAGAGAGAAAGAGAGAGAGAGAGAGAGAGCAAGACGGTGGAAGGGTGATCACATGTTGAACGCGAGGGGCAAGCGAGGATTGGGCTGTTTGACAGCTCCCCAAGGCTCTCCCGAGTACGCCGTTGTCGTACATTGTCCGATTAACTGGTTCAGTCGACAAGCTATACCAAGGCGGCCAATCTTTAGATGCACCGAACTGCGATTCGTTATCAAACTCTCGTCTCGCACGACTGGCGATGCCCGACAGCGTGCCACCCAGACAACACCCGACAAGCAAAACCATGCGCCACCAAAACAACATCGTCTCTCCTACCACAAGACCTTCCACCTGACCAAGACAAGACTCGGGAAACCCCCCATCGGCGGCTCAAACTAAGTCACAGTCGTGACAGGAGGGGTCTGTTTAATACCCTCCTCGATGTCCGTCGGCTCCATCTGCCCGTCCTCACCGAACAGAAAACTCCTGAAACCCTCAGGAAGGCCCGGCTTAACCTGCTTCAACCGGGCCTCCAGCTCCCGCAACCTCTCCACCTCTTTCCTCTCCTCCTCGAGCTCCGCCTCCAGCACCGCGGCCCTCTGCTCCAGCGCCGCCGCGCCCTCCGTCGTCTCCGACCGCGTGTAGTACTCCTCGAACTTGCCGTACATGAACCTCGCCTTGTCCAGCTCCGTCGCGAGCGTCTCGTTGTGCTCCCTCATCTTGTGGTTCTGCGCCGCCGCCTCGTGGTGCCGGATCTCCATCCGCGTCGCCTCGTCCAGCCGCGCCTTGTACTTTGTCTCCCAGTCCGAGATCCTCGCGGGCCACGTCGGCGTCACCACCGAGACCACCGTCGGCGTGACCTCGAGCCGTCGTGTTTGCCTGACGGCTGGGTGCTCGCCGTGCGCCGGGAGCACGAAGATGGTGCTCTTGCCCTTGCCCTGGAGGCGGAAGAAGCGCGTCTTGACGTCGTAGAAGACGAGGCCGCGCGCGTAGAGGTCGCCCCCGCGCGCCTCGTTCCACAGCCTCTCGCCGTAGGTCCCGTTGGCCGCCCAGATGTCCCGCTTCAGCTCGATCTGCGCCTCCTGGCGGTCGAGGCAGCGGTGCAGGTGGTCGAAGACGTCGTCGCCCGCGTTGGCGAGCACCCACTTGTCCTGCGGGTAGGCGACCTGGCGGCCGGAGGCGCCGTCGGGCCCCGTCTTGGAGAGCATCTGCATCGGCACGGCGGCCTCGCCCGCCATCACGTCGAGGGCGTTGGCGTAGCCGAGCTCGATGTCGTGCATGCGCGCGACGAGGTGCTGCGCGAAGAGGAGCCACTGGCCGAGGAGCGAGTTGCGCGCCGCGGCCATGTCGTGCTCGTCGGCCTCGGCGTCGGTGGGCAGCAGAGACATGAGGCCTCCCGTGGCGCCGTACTCGTGGTCCAGGATCTCGAGGCACTCGTTCGCGTGCATCGCGAGGGCGCTGTGCGAGGCGTAGGGCCGCGGCTTGGTGCGCAGGGCGGCGTCTTCGGAGAACTCCCGGAGCGGGCAGTGGTGTTCTGTGCCTCTGGTGTCCGACTGGTGCATGATCTTGTTCATGAGGTCCGTCAGGGGCTTGTGGTGCCACGCGTCGTCGTTCTCGTAGGGTCTGCTCAGGTCGTTGAGCCAGTCGAAGGCCTCGTTTTCCCTGAAAGACTTCTTGATGCGGCCGTTCGTGTTGTTGAGGTTGTCGACTTCGGCGTACTGGCTGGATGGGGTGATCTGGGAGATCAGGATGGCCAGGGCTTGCGCGTGCTGTTTGAGGGCCAGGAGCGTGGGTGCTACGCCGTTGGTCGAGAGGTAGCCGCAGTTGACATGTTTGAGGAGGTCGAGGTCGAAGAAGTCCACGCCTCGGGTGCGAAAACCTCCTCCCGTAAGGATTTCGTCGGTGTAGCGAGACTGGTAACCATGGGCGTACGGTGTCTTGTCTAGATAGCCGGGTGGCAGCTCCCGTGTGGTATTGGAAGGGTGCGTGGTCATGGTGTTAGAGAGATTTGACCGGGCGCAGAGTGAGAGCTTCAGGTCGATCGACGATGATTCCGAATGACTGACCAAAGGCCCTGATGGAGGAAAAGCGTTTGAACAACAGGCCTCATCATGAGAGCGCCGTCTTTATCAACTGTCGTTGATGTCCGTAGAGAGGAGAACCTTTTGGTCAGTGCTACAACACTGAGCAACTTTGGACAAAGACTATGTTGTGAAGCATCGATGTGAACAATGGCTGCCGGTCACATTCAACCTCAATCTTTATTTTGGGAACAATAGCAGTGGACAGTTGCATTCAAGCGTTGGGAAGAAGACAAAACTGGATAGTAGGGCGTCTTTATGCGAAGCAGTGGGAATCAATGCTGCAACACTATCCTCCCTACTCTCGCAAGGGATGATCGAAACCTCGCCTTTGTTCTGCTGAACATGCATGCATGCGTCCACTTTCAGGCAGACTTTCGTCTGGTTGCCTTCGATTCCAGTCTTAGGGCAACGGGGACAGTCTACATCCCAATCCGCCAAGTCAACGCTGGGTAGACATAAACGAGTTGAATCTGACTTTGTTCCTCACGAGTTTTTCGAACGCTACGTCCAGATCACATTTGTCGCATGTCACAGGCAAAAGCCAGGGTCATTCGACGTACGACGCGAACTCGACGGAGGTAAGCAATATGATGAGACATGGTGACTCCTGCAATGATCGTTGCCAATTCGTCTTAGAGGAGCTACTATACTTGCCCTAAATAGCGATCCCCACCTTGGGCGCTCGATTGAGACAACCTCAGTTGCCTAACTTACAAGTTCGAACATCTCCAGGATCAGATCTTGAGATGCTAGCGAGATGCGTGTCGCCTTCCGGATGGTCACATGGCCGCCACTTACATGGAGTGAGATGAGCGATCGAATCGATCAGGATGTGTGTGGTTTGGGCCAGCGATCCGAACGGATGGGCACCTGAACGTGCTGCAGATCGCCGACTTTGCTGGTCATTGCAATCGTTAGCTGTCAATCAATCGAACAACGTGGCACTTATCAAGAGTCAAGACAACCTCGCGGCGACACTCGACGACAATCTGGTTGCACACAGATATGAGGGTGGCGACGGCGCTGATTTATCCGGTAGACTCGAATGAAGCATTCAGATAGGGTTTAGAACGGGCGCCAGGGTTGGAAGTTGAACGGAGAGGTCCGGTATTGAGGCGTAGCTTGCCGGCATAATTACAGTATTTTTGATGAAGAGGATTGAATGTGAGCGGGATGGGGCCTGGGCCGGTCGAATACGGCCTCTCAGCTGGGGAGGACACGCAAAAAGGCGCACACGACGGCGCACACGACGGCAAATCTGCAACACGTTACAGGGTGTCCAGCTGTGCAACTATGGCGAGTCATGCAGCAAGCTCTGACGAGGATTGCAGATTACGCCCGACGATTAGTGTTTCTGCCAGACGATGCTGTTGTGGTTGTTAGCTCGATACCACGAACGCGACTCCATTCCAACTTGCGCGCCACAGCTTCGTTGGCGCGGGACATTGGAAACAAACCACGACAAACACGGTGTAACCAGCCGCATGGCCACATCGCCAGGGCAGCGGGCGGCTACCATCGCCCGTTGTCGCGCAAATAGTGGCAGTGTCTCGCGGGTTCCCTTACTGTCAGCCGGGTGTGGCTCACCGCCGCTGTTTCTCAAATGGTTTGCCGGCTGGTCCACCGCGTTTCTCTATGGTCAATTTCCCTTGGCAGCTGAAGATGGGTCCGAGAGGAAACTGTCTGTCGATAGTAGCAAGGGCCCAGATGCTAGAGTGTGGAGGATTTGAAATTTCCTCCAAAGAGTAGCGCCGATTGAGGCTTGACCGAACGGCCGGAAGCGGCTTGGGCTCAGAACCATCAACGCTATTTTTGTGACGAGGGTTGGCGAAAAGTTGAAGCGTTCCAGAGCGGGAAATCAACAGTGGCCATAGACGGCGACGGTTTTCACGTTTTCTGCAGATGCAAATTCAATCCATCGCAATGCCAGACGTGCGCCGGCGCATCTGCCGACAAGCGTTAGTGCCGGCTCAAGTCTAGTCCGGGTGCCCGGTGCTGGTGACTTTGACGAGAATCGATGTTGGTATGGCATTTCGATGACGCTTGCATGGGGCTGCCCAGCCGGCCGGTGTCAAACCATTCGTTTGGGGTGGGCGATTGTGTATCGAAATTCTGATGGATTGTTGACGTTTTCGACAAGTATGCGCAAGAGCCGCGTGCGAAGGTGCATGTGTGGTTGTCAACCAACATCAAAAGTTATCGACAAGTTGCGTCAGTGTGCGGATGCAGTCTTTCATGCGTCTCTTTCGTCGGCCAAGGCCAAGGCAGGTTGATGTCATTCGCCTTTTTTTTTTTTTTTTGCTGGCGTGTGGCTGCCGTTGGTGCTGTCTCTCGCCGCAATCCGCATTGGCAGGCATGAGCATGGAAGCCAAGTCTTCTCGTCTCGGAGGGCGGACGGGCGGCAACGTGGAAAAGGATTCGGCGGTCGTCAATTGACGGCAGGGAAAAAAACAAGAAGACCATCCGAATTGGCGTGGCTCAGCAGCCGTTCGAAAGACCCCGGCGACCCTGTAACTGCACCAGCCCTGCAGCGGGAAGCAGAGGGACCAGACTTTGGGTGCTTGAAAACCTGGAATTACGGCCCTGGCTGGCATTTGTCTGCCGGGGTCAAGTGCAACTCTACCGGCGGGCGACAGCCGAGTGGATCACGGTGTCTCCGGTGAAGGAGTGGGCGTGAATCAGGGCAGAGAATTGATAGGTGACCGTGGGATGTGCTTCTAGAGTGTTGTCGTTAGTCGTCTCGAAGACCAGACGAACATTATTGTTGATGGTGTCATGGAACAGACCGCAAGCGACGACGGACGAAGCGACTTCAGTACAGACGGAGGCCGCCAAGATGGAGGTCTAGGCTTGCAGGCGCAGAAGAATGCAAATGGCGGATGGGAGGGAAAAGGAACAAGTCCAGGGAGAGGGAGAAAAAAAAGAACTTTCGGCAGCACCCACAAAATGTCGGCAGTGGGTGAGGCGGGGCGGGCGCGCCGAAAACCACTACTGATTGGACGATTGTCGACTTGAATTGACACTGCAAAGATGCGTCATAGGCAGCCTGTGCAGTCAATCAGAACCTGGTTTCGATGCTGCTTCATTGGTAGCCTGTCGACCTCCCCTCCCCTTCAACCTTGAGGCATATGAGGTCGGTAGAGGTCGCACCAGTCGTGAAGGGGCACAACAAGAGTCGAGTCAGCTGTATTCAGTTCGCGAATGACGAAGTGCAGCCAAGGCCAGTGCAGAGCTGGGGTCCTAGATTTGAGAGAGTCGTTGGCCTCTTTTGGGAGTCTGGACTCTGGAGGTACCCTCGAAATAAGAATAAGGGACTGGACCCCCTCTTCAGCCCACAAGAATGTCGTCTCAAGGATAGATACTGAAGTGATCTGGTCAAATAAGAGACGGTAATACGGTATCCATTCATACTCCTACCACCACGCATCACGGGCCTAATTACAGATACTGCCACCGACTTAATTGTCGTGTCGTCCTCGGGACTCTCCAGAAGAAATCGACGATCCCCTCCACCGCCTCGCCTTGCTGTGCCGTTCTTATTCGTCCTGTTCTTGTTGTGTCCCTCTCTCACCATCTCCTCTCGTTCTTTTACCCAACCTCCATTCCTTCGACCGTCTGGACGGATATCTCCTTCGAAACCTTACCTCGACTGGGTTTCCCCAAATTCGCCAGGCCTCGATCGTCGTCCCAGCAGACCCGACAGCAAAAAGGAGGCTAACAGTAACACAGCCCCTAGCGCCTTTCCGTGGCGTCACCTCCTTTCAGCAGCGACGAGGACTGAGACATTGGGACTCGGGAGACGCGCCCAATTTCCCTTCGTCACGTCACTGTTTCTTTCTTCTTTCCTGACTTCTTGCCCTGCCCCTAACCCGCATTACCTGAACACTTCTGCGCTATCACCTAGCACCGGGAGTAATTAAGGTAGGAGTGCACTCGAACTGCACCAGCGACTGCACAACACCACGCAGCAACAGCACTGAGCAGCAACAGCGCGCCACCAAAGCTCTGGGCAGCTTGTCGCTTGTGCAACTAACTGCTCTGCCCTCTATCGGGCATCGTGCCATCTCATCTTGGAACCAACTCCCGGTTTCCCAACTTCCAACGGCACGCACAGGCACGCACATATCATCCCGCTTCATCCCCCCTTTCTCCCAGTCCTGGCCCCTGTCCCTTCCTTATTTTTCTCACGTCCCCTTCTGCTGTATTTACGTATCTACACTTATTACCCCCGCCTCTTCCCTGTTTAATACCCGACTTGGCCCCAGTGGACCCCACCAACTCCTACACGCCTTTTTCCCCCTTCATTATCAAACCACCAACCGACGACAACCTCCCACGCACCACGATCTGGAGGCGTCTTCGTCCGCCATCTCGTCGCCATGGACTCCGCTACTGATGCCTCGACGCCGGAACAAGGCACCGCCAGAGGTGACACGAGCGCCAGCTCCATCTCTGGTATGGTCTCGACCTTGGCCGTGTGTGTTCCACTTGCAGCCGTCTACCTCACCATCTTCTTGATTCTGCGCCGCAGCCAACGGAGGTTCTACGCGCCGCGAACCTACCTCGGTAGTTTACGCGAAAGGTGAGACGAATTATGCTCTCACGCAGCCGTTTGAGTCCCTGCATGATTGATACTGATAATTGGTACAGCGAGCGAACGCCAAGTCTCCCCAGTGGTTTCTTAAATTGGTTCAAGTCCTTCTGGAAGATCCCCGATGTCTATGCCCTCAAGCACCAGTCTCTCGATGCTTATCTGTTCCTTCGCTTTTTGCGCTTGTGCGCCACCATCTGCCTCGTCGGTCTTGTCATGACATGGCCCACGCTCTTCCCCATCAACGCGACGGGCGGCGGCACTGCATCTCAACTTGACATTCTCGGTTACGGAAACATCAACGTCAATGACTCGAACGTCAACCGCCTCTACGCCCATGCTATTCTCGGCTGGCTCTTCTATGGGTTTGTTATGTATCTGATCATGCGCGAATGCATTTTCTACATCAACCTGCGCCAGGCTTTCTTGCTCTCGCCCGCCTACGCCAAGCGCATTTCGTCCCGCACCGTTCTCTTCACCTCCGTCCCCGACGAGTACCTGGATGAGGCCAGATTCAAGAAGCTATTCAGCGATTCTGTTAAGAGGGTTTGGATCACCGGAGACACCGAGAAGCTGGATGAGCTGGTCGAGGAACGCGACAAGGTTGCCATGAAGCTGGAGAAGGCCCAAGTCAAGCTGATCAAGCTGGCCAACGCTGCTCGTATCAAGGCTGTCAAGAAGGGAGCTTCTCCTGAGAAGACTTCCTCGGCACAGGATGCCGAGTCTGGCGACCCCGCCTTGCGTTGGATCCCTCAGAAGAAGCGCCCGACGCATCGCCTTGGACCCTTGGGTTTGATCGGAAAGAAGGTTGACACCATCGACTGGTGCCGATCGGAGCTGCAGCGATTGATTCCCGAGGCGGAAGCCGCTCAGGCCGAGTACCGTGCCGGGAAGACGAAGAAAATTCCCGCCGTCTTTGTTGAATTCTTTACCCAATCCGATGCCCAAGCCGCTTACCAGGTCACTACCCACCACCAAGCTCTCCAGATGACCCCCAAGTACATCGGAATCCAACCTACTGAAGTCATTTGGAAGTCTTTGAGAGTCCCCTGGTGGCAGAGAGTCATTCGCCGCTACGCTGTCGTGGCTTTCATCACCGCACTCATTATCTTCTGGGCCATCCCAGTTACTGCCGTCGGTTTCATCGCCCAGGTCTCTGTCCTCGAGTCGTTTGCGCCATTCGCATGGCTGAAGCAGATTCCCCAGGTCATCATGGGTGTTGTCTCCGGTCTGCTTCCCAGTGTTGCCTTGTCGATTCTGATGTCGTTGGTACCCGTCATTATGCGCCTGTGTGCCAGACTATCGGGAGAACCATCTGATTCCCGAGTCGAGCTGTTCACCCAGAACGCTTACTACTGGTTCCAACTCATTCAGGTTTTCTTGATTACCACTATTTCCCAGTCAGCGTTGGCTGCGGTGCTTGAAATCGTCCAGAACCCTGGCTCCATCTTCGCAACGCTGTCTGAAGCTTTACCCAAGTCCTCCAACTTCTACATCAGCTACTTCATTATTCAAGGTACCACGCTGGCTGTCGGAGTCATGACACAAGTAGTCGGATTCGCCATCTTCGTGGTTCTTCTCAAGTTCCTCACCAACACCCCCAGAGCACTTTACGTCAAGTGGTCTACATTGGCAGCCATTTCATGGGGTAGCGTGCTGCCTGTTTACACCACGATAGCAGTCATCAGTAAGATGCCTTCGCATCGTCAGTGTATATGTTTTACTAATAGTTTTCACAGGCATCACCTACGCCATCATCGCGCCTCTTATGCTTTTCTTCTCGACTATCGGCATGGGATTGTTCTACCTCGCTTACCGCTACAACGTACTCTTCGTCACCGACACTAGAGTCGACACTAGAGGACTGCTTTACCCCCGGGCATTGAAGCAACTGTTCGCTGGCGTTTACCTAGCTGAGATCTGCATGATTGGTCTCTTCGCTGTGTCCAAAGCGATTGGGCCTCTCGTTCTCATGATTGTATTCCTCATCTTCTCCGTCCTCTTCCATCTCACCTTGAACAGCGTTTTGGACCCTCTCATGTACACCTTACCCCGCAGTCTGCAGGTCGAGGAGGAGTCTCTGAACGCCAACATTGAGGACATCGACCATAAGGATTCTGGTAGAGGCGTTTCCGAGGAGAACCAGAATGGCGCCTCCAGCAACCCTTTCAAGAAGATTGCCAACCTGAAGGGCTTCGCCCCTGGTGGCGAAGAGAACCTCATCGAGAAGCAAGGTGGCAACATGATGACGCGCTTCCTCAAGCCCTGGATTTTTGCCGACTACATGCACCTCCGTCATCTGGTGCCCAGAAGTGAGGCCACTGTGGAGGAGCTGTATCCCGGTGACATCCAGGACAACGCCTACTTCCCGCCCTCAGTCTCTAGCTTGCCCCCGCTTCTGTGGATTCCTGAGGACAACGCTGGTGTTTCGAAGTACGAGGTTGCGCAGACGAGCAGGATCATTCCCATCACGGATGAGGGCTGCCAATTGGATGAGAAGAACAAGCTGGTTTGGGACTCTGAGGGCGCTAGACCCCCCATTTGGGACGAGAAGATTTACTACTAAGCAGCATGCTTAGCCATTACCTGTATATCACCGTTGATACCCGAAGGAGTTTGAGCTCTGCACTAATTACTGGTTCCCTCTTGGTACCAGTCTCTTCTACGTAGTTGTGTAATGAGACATGAAATCCTGGATTGTCTTCTGAAAGGAGTCCACCATCCGATGTCGTGATGGATACCTGAGGTGGCACTTACGTGGCATTGTAATGTCATCTTGTATTGCTAGTGTACATGTGTTTCAGTCTAACCATCCCCCAACTGGTGGTTTCAAAGGCCGTGAGGGTTGGAATTACGAAGACGTGGACACGTATCTGTTATGAATATGTTTCACAGAGTCATGGGATTTTCGGCTATTTTGAGGGCATCGCCTTGGGCCCAGGTATCGTTACGAGTTTGCGGCCAAAACACAGCTAGCTTACCAAACACGGTCGCTGCTTTCACGTCGTGATGAATACCGTATGATGAGTCTATAAATACCCCACCTAGGTGACAGATACCGGTCTACCAAGGTCACATCTGCAGCGCACCGGTAAGCCATGAAGACGCAAGGAACGGGGTTGAGCACCTTTCGGCTGAAGCGGAAGTGTCTTCCATACTGGCCGGTAAAAAGGGTCCAATCTAACAGCCTTGTTCGCTGCCCATTTCTGCCAACCCTCGAATTTCTAGGTTCTGACCGTTTGTTTACTTGGCTTCTTTCTACTGCACTACACCTTACTTCTCCCTCAACCAGGTCTGCCCTTCTTCTTCCCAACACCAACCTCGGTATCAGCAATCACTAATAAACCTACCAATTACCTTATTTGCCTTGCGGCATGGCACATGCCATTTTTACTGTCGTGAAGCTCGCGATTGCTACGTCGCAAATTTTGCAAGCGCAACTGCTGAAATTCTGGTAACCTTGGCACTTGCCTTCTGACAACCTCGACGTCGTTGAAGCATTGGGCTCACGATATCGCTGCAATTACTGTCATAGCGCTGGCGGCAATCGCCGAATAGGGTTGGTGTCAATTATACCTCAGGGCACGTACGGTTGCTCGACGGCGACTGTGGTTCCACTTATGCCTGAGGCAAGCATGGCAGGCGTGACGGCGGAACCTGGAAAGGCTCCAGCTCAAAAAGCTACGCACACGCCTCCCCGCCCTCTACGTTTCTCTTCCACCCTGCACCCCTCCCATCACAGACGCGGAACCGCGCTTTCACGGCCCCAGCCACTTTTCAGGCGCGATCTAACCACCCTCCATCATCACATCATCACCAAACAGCAGTCGCCGACTGCGAAGACGCGCCTATCGACTCTTGTCGCGCTGATCAATCGAAACCAGGAACACTCGTCACCAAAATCCAACATGGCCGAGGCTTTGTTGGGCATGGCGAGATCGTCTTGGGACGACGCGCCTAGCAACAACGCGAGCATCACAAAGCCCGACGACATACCCGCTCGACTGCTTAGCGACCTCGAGCTGAAGAGAACACCCTCGCGATGCGAGCACGTCTCTGTCACCCTGGACGTGCCGAGTACCGTCGAGTTCTCGATCCCGGAGAACGATGCCGATGCGCAAGAGAACCTCGATCCAGCGCTGAGCGGCTTCCGATCCCAAGTTGTCGATGGCCACCAGGTCAAGGTGGTGCGCGCGTACGATGTCATTATCAGACAGCCGCAGGATGATGCGGTCATGCAGCGGGCGGTGGCGAAACATATCGTTGGGCTTTTGTCGACGGTGGACGAGAGCACTTGGGTGGTCAGAGAGGTCTCGAGGGGACAGTACGGCTGGACCTTCACGTACATCTGCAAGGACTCGATGGCGATGTGGAACCGTCAGAATGGGAAGAACTCCAAAGCACTCGTAGGAGAGTACAGCCAGAAAGAATTGGATCCCGCTCTCTCATGTATGATCAGGCATCCAGAAAATGGTATGAGAAGCATGCGTTTGCTAACGTTCTCTTCTAGCACGGCCGGCTTTCGATTGTCGGGGAACCTTGACTATCGCGTTTGCCAAGAACTCGCGCATGATCAACATCAAATACGAGCACTCCCCGCTGCATAAGACTGTCGGCGAGATGATTGAACATTTCCGACCGCTCCCTCCTGCCCCACCACCGGCACCTTTGATCGCAGCAGGCGACAAAAAGAAGACGCCCAGGAAGAAGAAGCCCGTCGAGTACAACGAGGACGGAACACCGAAGGAGCCGAAGCCTAGAAAGAAGAAGCCTGTGGAGTACAACGAAGACGGAACACCAAAGGAGCCGAAGAGGAAGCGCAAGTCGGCAGTCATCGAAGACGGCACCCCGTCGCAGCCGAAGAAGAAGAAGAAGAAGAAGTCGGAGGCAAAGGCTGAGGCGTCTGCGGATGGCGCCGAGGGTGAGGGCAGCCAACCCGCCACCGTGCTTAGCAAGGCAGATGCCGCAGTTCAGAGTAACGTCCACTCTCAGGTCAATCTCAACGTGCCGCCGGCAGAAGCGGCTAGGCGCCGTGAGGTAGCCATCAGAATGTTGAGCGACAATGGCGTGGATCCTGAGACTCTGAGCACGGAACAGTTCAGCATTTTCGCGAATCAGTCCCCTGATCTACAAAAGGAATCGCTAGCCATGCTCATGAGATATGGTGCTGAAAGGCTGCGCATTGTCCATCCTGCAGACGCTGCCGCTGCTTCCTCGTCGACGAGTGTCTCTCCCATAGCTGAGCAGCCATCATCCCAAGCAGATGACTCTGCTGCGGAATCCTCCGAACCCCCGGCTGAGGGGAAGAAGAAGAAGAAGGCTGGGAGTTCGAAGCAAGAATCGGTGGATGAAGAGCTCATCCCAGCTCCTCCCGGTACTCCTCTCAAACTTGTGTCTAGGGGAGGCTGCATTAAGTGCAGACTCAACAAGCTTAAGGTCGGTCAAATCTCAAGGGTTTCAAGGTTTCTTACTGACACCATCTAGTGTGATCGTGGCAAGCCCGCTTGCGAGACATGCCAGGAGGAACAAGTCGAATGTCAATATCCTCTCGTCAAAGCTCAAGCGAACAGGAGACAGAGCAAATTGTCAGCGGCGCAAGTCATGAGCGATGACGATGCCGAAGCAGAGATCGAACATGAGCCCGAGACCGAGCCGGAGCCTGCTCCGGAGCCTGCTCCAGAACCTGATCCAGAGCCTGCTCCGGAGGCGCAAGAGGAACCCGACGATATTGAGACAATCGACTACACTTCGAATATGCCAGTCGCCAACATGCTTACTCCTGCTGCGGAACCATCGAACCAGGATTACTTCAACTCTGGTCCAGGTGATCTCTCATACACCCAAACAGCTTCGAATGACATCGCCATGTCTCACGGCGTCAACACGTACGCCGAACCTTCTTCCACAGTGAATTTCTCGACTCATCAGACGACTACGACCTCTTACGCTCAGCCCTCTCTCACCCAGACGGCTAGCTTCACTCAGCCGTCGGTGGACACGACGTCTTACTCCCAGCCTGATGCTGCAAGCACCACGAGCTACACACCGCCTGCGGCTAATAGCCCGAAGGCTTCGCGAACAACCATTCCGGGAACGAGGCATAGTCTGCCTTCAGCAGCTAGATCCTCTGCAGCCGAATCGGCAGTGGCCCTCCCCAGCTATGCTCAAAACTGGCCCATGTCGCCGCCGAAGGCGACTACCACTATGTCACCCACCATGACCACGAGTCAATCACGCACACAGACGCCCGCACAAGCGCCCGCTGCTCCCCAGCAGACGGCATTTGATCCGACGCCGCAGGTCGCTGCTCGTGCTGCTATTCAGCAGCAACAACAGCAACAACGACCATCCCCGACAATGCAAGCAGCCCGGACTGTTACCCCAGCTCAAGTCTCCCCGTTCCAGGCGCCTGTACAAACAGCTCGGGCCAAGAGTCGAACTGGACATAGGGCGTCCACTCGAACTCCCGTTAACGCCGAGCCACGCGCGACGCCCTCACATCATACGATACAGCCTGCCGCAACGATGGGTACCTCATCGTACAATGATGGTTCGATGAGCAGCGGGTCCAACTACCACACATACAACGCCAAGTACTCAGGGACAACCACCAACACGGCCGCTGCAGACACAAGGATTGCGTACGAGCCATACACAGCTCAAACGACTTCGGCGACTACCTCGACTTATCCATCATATGACAGCGCATACGAGAGACATACTGCGACTCCCGTGCAGAGCAGCAGCCTCGCGTATACCCCAAGCAACAATTCTCGACCGGGACAATACCAAATCCGCAGCGCGCAGTCTCTTAGCAACTCTGCTGGTTCTGCTCCATCTGCCTATTCCCAAACACCGACGACCACCCAACAGCAAACTGCATCGCTGCAATCTTTTAACATGCGTGCTTCAGCCACTGCAAATGATGCCCGCTCGTCCTCAAACAAGTACCAACAGACGCAATCCTACGAGTCGTATTCGCAGACCCAGCAGCAATCGGCTCAGCCCGACCCGCACAGCTGGTATGGTTTCGGCTCGACCGGCACATCGTCTCAGCCGACCAACACCTCTGGAGGTTATCCTACTAGAAATAGCGCCTCCAATGCCTACGGGGGCACTCCAACTACCAGCCAGGCTTACCAGCAGCAGCAGCAGTACGGTTCACTCAACTTGCCGGGACATAACTACGCGGGCGACAACGACATGTACGAGCTTCTCAAACTCCACAACACTGGCCGCTAGGATCCCAGATGGAGCGGCTGTTGAGGACTGGCTTTCGAGATGGACTTTCTTGTACGCATTTGTCATGCGCATACATACCGTTGTGAGATTTCTTTTTGAAGCGGATGGCAAAAATTCTTTCTAAGGATCGAAGATTGGTTTTGGGACACGGGTCTTGCCCGCATCTGGCGGTGGCATCTCAGTACCCTGTGGCTCGTTCAGCTTGACATTCGTGTATTTTGTAATTGCTCTGGGCTGCGACGGCAGCGGACGGCGGACTTGCTACCATTGATGAATCAGGCCTCTATTGAGATACCACGCGTTGCCCGGTTTGTTTGCTTCCTCAGTGTATCTTCTGCGAACCCTGCTCCAGCTTGTCCAGGTCGACTTGGGAGGTAAGATGTTGTGCTGTGGAACTCACCATCATGGAATTGAGGTTACGTAGTGGACTTCAAATAGAAGGCGCTGAATTGTCTCGGATTCATATCGCGGTCTTCTCTCCGTTGTCTGCAAAACCCCGCCCGACGTAGTTGGCCGCTCTTGAGGGTCGCTTAATTAGATTTCTAACACGAATTGAGGCACACCATCCCAAGGTCCACAATGCGCAATTGCTTCCTGAGCACGCAAGCGACAGACCACTGGCGCACTTCCATATGCCGACGCCGACATCGCAAAACGCGCAGACACATGGGAACTGAGTAGCGCCACGTTTGAGTTATGCTTGTTGGTTGAGCTGATAACACCTAGAACGGATGAGGATTGCCGCTTGGCGGAGGTAGGGCTGTTGACAGACAAGGACGAACGTCGTGGGACACGCAGTGGAAGTGCCCTTCACGTAACATACATAGCATAATTGCGTGAGGAACCCGTATAGATAATCGATCAAGGAGACGAGCAACTTTGCACAGGACTTCTTTGCAAGTCTATCCGAGCAAGCACAGGCACCTGCTGTTCTGTCTCATGTGGCTCCGCATGTATCACTGCGATCAAAGACGTTACTCAGATACATCTATCCATTGTGGCACCACCCATAAGCATAAGAAACTCTCCAAAACAGCTAGGGCGCGTGTTCGCAGGAACGGTTGCCTTGAGAAGCCAAACAGCACCCTGCTCCTTGGGCGAATCATCCGCGTAGCCGTTGTAGTACCAGTCGAAGGCTCGGTCCGCTGCTTCCCCCCCCGTGCAGGTGTCCACTGCCTCAGCAAGCTTCTCTCCCTTGACGCCAATCTTGTCATCGCGGAAGCCCGAGCCGCGGATGAAAAGCCTCTTTTTGCCTGGCCCACCCACGTCAACGAGATAGCACGTGTTCCAGACCCAGCCCTGCTGAATACGCTGAATCGTCTTGGCGTCGAGGGCGACGCCCGGAGCCCGGTACGCCGGGTCTTGCTTGTCCATGGGCAGGGGCTCTCGCGTGAGGCAGTCCGTCCAGACGAAGACGATGATGCCGTCGGGGACTTCCTCTTTCTCGATCCGGTCATTGACGTTCCACATCTGGTCGACGCAAAAGTTGCTGATGTGGTAAGCACCGTCGTCTGGCTTTCCACTACACCAATATCGGCCTCGGTCGGCTCTGGACTGTCCCACAGACATGGTGCCGCTGAGCCGAGAAGAAAACGTTAGTAGACTACTCACTTTGATCCACCTCGGATGGTTTCATCGATTACCTACCAGGTGATCTTGCGGACGGGTATGAAGGTAAAGTAGCCGCATTGCCCCTCTGACATGGAAACACTCCAGCTCCGGCCATGTGCGGTGCTGGCACCCCAGCTGTAGCTGCCGGTGATGCCGACTTGGACGGCCTTCAGGAACTGGAGCCTGCCGGTGAGACCCCCTCTGTAGCTCCAGGTTGTTGAATCTGTTTCGCTCATGCCACACTTGACCGGGTAGTGGCACCCGGACGCGGGAAACGGTCTTTCCTCGGACCATTCAAAATAAGTCCCTGTTCCGGAACGGCATCGTCAATCAAGCGCGCTCGATCCGCCGCACAACAACGCTTAAGAGCACACCAAACCAAACGTACGAATTTGACAAAAGCTGGAGCAGTCCGTAGTCGGGCGATTTTCATCGAGTCGATCGTATTTCTCACAAGTGCCGTCGGCTTGGAGACGTCGAGGCGGTTTGCAGTCTTCGGCAAAGTATTGGTGGTAGAGCCTGGCTGGACGATCTCGATTTCCGCAGGGATCTCCATCGCGCCTTTCCAAGAAAGCGGTCCCGTTCTCGAGGAACGCCGCACGGTCTTCCGGACGAATGGTCCAGAGGGGGGGATCATTGGGGTCCCAGCCGAAGTCGAGGGGAGTGACTAGGGAAACGGAATGGTGTCGCGCTGCAACAACGTGGAAGAAGAAGAGTGGCATCATCCTGACAAAGACGCCAGCTAACAGTACCGTGTTCCCGAAAGACATTGAAGAATGAGCGACGGCTGCCGAAGCTATGCTTTGGGGAGCCTCGAAGGACGCTAGATGTGGATTGCAATTGAATTAGCAAGGTGCAATGTGAACTACGAAGAGAAACCGTTGTTTCTGGTGAAGGCTTCTGATGAAGTTTCGGCGTTATTCGAGATCAGAGTAGAGCTTAGAAACAAGAATTGGAGCAAAGAGGATGGGGAATGAATTTTATAAGAAGGTGGTGTCAAGCATTGCGAAAGTTGATTCACAGAATACCCAATCCCAGACCAAAAGCTCCTTGTTGGGTTGGCAGACGCTGCCGAGCGAGGTTTTGACTCGGTCTTCTAGAGACTTGAAAATTCTACTCCCATCACCCGACTGCGGAGATATCGTCCTGGAACATCTGAAAGGAATCACACAACGCAGGGGGTCCGTTTCATGGTTCCTCGAAGAGTCGGCTGCATCTCTAATTAACCCCAACTTGTTAGAGGCTGCATCATCATTATCATCATCCCCATCCAAACGACACGTGCAAGCTTCATCCAGTGATGAGGTGGTCAGCTGAACGCAAGTGAGATCTCCTTCCTTGAAACACATCACCCGATGTTTGTGGTGGTGGAAGGCCATCCCACGGAAGTCAGCCGTCGACAAACTGTATGTAGCACAGACCCGTGTTACCATGTGCATACAATATCCTATTCTTTCATTGATGGGAAAGCTCCTGAAACCGACACAAAGGGTATGATATCGTATTTGGCGGCATTTCATAGGACCAACCCCGTGTTTGAGGGTATGGTCATGGATGCCCGTTCGATGATGCGATTGATGGTCGTACGCGTGACCAAAGCTGCAAGGGATGTGAGGTCTAATGTTTGCTTCAGCCCACGCACGCCTCGTCGAGGGGAGTACTAGGCCCGTTATATATGCATATACATCTTTGATTTTTCTGCTGCGGATTCTTTATTGCTATTCTCTTGTTTGTAAATTTATTACTCACGCCATGACAATCACGGATTGGGGCTTTGGGATTATTTCCTAAATTTGGCGTAAATTGTGGCTTCCCTAGCGGATGTTTATCCATTTGTTTGAGAGTGAATTGAGTAATTGGCTACAGTACGGGCTACCAGAAACGCTGCTGAAATGAGCGGCTAGAACTACCTAGGTATGAAGGATGAAACGGGCGATAGAAAACGATGTAGCAGGTCTCAAAATCAACACAACCAATGATATTGCATAACACTGGACCGAGTATGTAGACGAGAGAGAAACTGTCAAGGTTGCGCGCGGGTGGTTCGCCGGGGGGGGGAATTGGAATTCAATAGCCAAAGTCGGTGTTCCAGCCATTCTCAAACACCAACTTCCACGTATGCCTGCCGACCTCGGTCCTATCTTCCGGCTTGTTGATGCCCCTTCTAGTGTATTCGCAGGGGGCCACCCAGGCCAGTCGGCGCCAATCTCCTTCTCCTCGTGCGTGAGACCGTCGTACTTCTCCAGTCGCCATGACCACGCACAGAGGGGAGCGCGAGACGACATGGCGGCAAGGCCGTCGATTGTCGATAGAGGTGGTGTTGGTTGTGTGAATCGATGGTGGATGATGCCGAACTATTGTTGCCCTGTGTGGCGAGAGGAACTGAAGCGGCGATTGTGAGTCGAGCGGTGGGAATGAGTTGCGGTTGCGAGAAACTGGATGCAAGTGGTTTAGAATAGAAGAAAACAATGCGGGGGAAACCAGAAACGCGAGTGCCAGAAGCCGGGGAGAAGGGCGGGGAGAACATAAACGGTTCTTTCAATCCAGAATCATCAACGCGTTGCCTGCTTCGCCGAGTTTCGAAAGCTGACGGCCGTCCCGCTTCTGTCAACGTTACCCGCAAGTCGGATCCCAACTATCCAACATCGGCTCCGAACGGCCCCGCTTGAATATTCGGTGTGGGGCTATCGGATAGTCAATCATCACTGGGCCCGGGCTCGGCGATGTTTGTGTTAGCGGGTCGTCGACCGGCACCACCGTTCTCGACTTCCGGGCCTAGCGCATCGCCGTTGCAAGACGGTGGGTTTGGACGAAAGAACTACTGGCGTCCGTACCCCAGAGCAGGCGTTGACTCGCAGGCCTTTTGAATAAGTGGCAGAACCATCCTAAGAACACAGCCAAGACAAGATTGGCAGAGGCAACCGTAGCATGGAGAGAAGAACCCCCCCCCCCGCTCCCCCTCCTTTTTTTTTTTTCTTTCAGCGATTGCTGAATCGCGTTCGTCGAAGTCGACTTCTTCTTGCCGAGGGCGGCTGTGCTTCTAGAGTTCCCTGCACTTGCCGAGAACGACAAGTCCCGTTCAAGCTGAGCAACAATTCCTGTTCTGCCGCTGCGTCGTCATCGAAAGAGGGGTCAACTCTAGCCTTTTTTTCCCCCACCGTAACTTCAAGTGCCTCCTGGATCCAGTTGACCAATATGAACCGGTAGCGGATCAGCGCTCCAAACCAATCAATTAAATCAAATTGAGGGGGTATATTTGATTATTTAGCTAGAATTTTATATAATACTTAATGTTTTAGTTAATTACTTAATTAATTTAATAAGATACCTAATCTAGAAGTTAGTAAAGCTATTATAAGGTTTCTTAAGGTTCTAACTTATATGTATAGTGTATTAAGTAGTGATCGCCGGTGATCTCGAACTTAAGAAGCGAATAAATAGCCTCAATAATAGCCCGGTTGAAGTAGTTAGGCTGGGCAGTAGGCTCAGCGGGATCAATGTCGAAGAGGGTCTTAAAGGCGTTAATAACGTGAGGGGGCAGGATGACGGCCGGGGCTAACTCGACCGACCCATATTGGGTCCTTATTCAAATAAACGAAGAGCAACGATCAGGGACAGTCGGACCCGGCGCTGGTGGCACCGCACTGCTTCGCTCTTCCTCTTTGGATATCGGCGGGACGTTGGCCTGGCACAAGAAAAGGTCACGACTTCGCTGGCCCACGAGATGACACACTGTTGGACTCCTTGGTCTGGCGGGACGAACGCGGAAGCATCTCGATATAACGAAGGCGCGGCCGAGTTCTGAACTTCTGGTCTCTGCGGTTACTTTAGCGGGCTAATATGAATAGTACCGAGCGATATGTCAGTGAGATGAACACGCGCGCCACAGAATACTACCTGAATCCCACAGTCAACATGACGGACGAAGAAGCCCAACAAGCTGCTTGGGAGATACGGGACTCTCAGCGCATCCCTTATGGCCGCGGTATGCTTCACTTAGCCAATATCGACGCCCAAATGAGAGCAAAGTTGAACAGGACTCGCAAACTAGACAATCTTGCGATCGATCGTTGGCAAGGCGGAGAATGTGGCTTAAAAGACTGGTTCTCCCAGCTTAGCTCAGCGCTGGGACAAGAGGCCGTCGATGAATGGAACAAGGCCTCTTCAGCAAAGCCTTTGATCCGGCCACTTGAGGGCAGCTTGGGCCCTTGTTTTGATGTTGTGCAGAATGGGACGAGCCCTGAGGTCTATGTGTGGAAGGCCAAAGAGGGTGTAAACATTTCAAGTGTGGACTGCTTGATTTAGATAGACTGGGCATCTTGTATTAGGACAGAGATACTGACGTCTTTATGTGACTGAATTTTCGCTCCTTCCGTTCTTGTTGTTTTGTCACAGTGAGCGTTGTTTACTTTTAAAATAAAAGTCGGGCGGTTCACTTCCAAAAGTCCATCTCAACCCACCAGCCTTTTCCAACCCACAACAACAAGACTACCACCACGAAGACTTTTTTCCCTCCTCCCTCCTTCTCACCGCGCTTTATCCCTCCACACATCACTCATCCTCACTATTTATCACACTTAACAATCAGCTCTAGTCACCATCCCCTCCGGTTCGTTCATGTAAAATACCCGGCAAACAAGGGAATATCAACAGACTGACTAAATAAACAGACACCATGGCGGTCATCTCTCGCGTTTCCGACATCACCATTGCGCAGAAGTGGCTCTGCGATGATCTCCTCATCGAGATCATCAACTGCAACCACCTCCCCTACACCATCACCACCACCAACCCCGACGACTCCCTCGACCCCCTCCGCGCCACGCTCTGGGCCAAGGTCTTCGCCAACGGCTGGCACACGGAGGCTCCCAACCCCGCCCCTGCTCCTCTTCGCAAGCGCAAGCTCGAGGAGACTGCCCTTTACGTTGGCACTCTCAATGAGGACGCCCCTATCAAGTCCAAGGGAAACATGGTCCCCGAGTACCGCCGGGCTCGTGCTCCCGTCCAGTTCAAGGCCAGCTTCTCCTTCAGCGGCAAGCTCGACTTCTACTGGATCGACGACGAGGGACAGAAGCTCCCCGTCAGCTCCGTCGACATTGAGGGCGGTCTCACCTACGACGAGATCAAGGGCATGGTGGCCGCCCACTACGATGCCAACGAGATGGAGCGAGTCGGCGCTTGGAACTGGGAGAAGATCGTCCACTGGAGCCGCGCCCGCATCACCAACGTCGCCCGCCGCGCCAACGTCGGCGCTGGCATCCCCGGTCTCCCCCTTCCCTCTCTGGACGTCATCGAGGACCCTGCCGAGCTGCACGTCGTGCGCCTCGTCGAGCACCACATGAAGCAGGAGGAGGACAATTAGAGCTTTGAAGTATGAGCGAGGATTAGGAATTCTGGAGGCTTGTTTTGGCTTCAGCCCTTGGGTTCGTTTGGTTTGGCAACGGCGTTAAGCAGGAATACCCTCGGTAGTCTCTGGACCCCCCATCATGAATACGATGCTCTTCTCGGCGGGAGAGGATTTTCTCCCTGACAAATACATACATACATGTGGCCTTCATCACCTGAACCATTGCGACTGAACTCGTGCGACGTACTACTTTCCTTGCTTGTGTGACTCTAGCCAACCTCTGTGCTGCTCAAACGCCGACGCTCGCCGTGACGATTGTTAGCTGGAGACGCCAGCTACCAAATAAACCAAAGATCCTTCATTGAAACCTCCTCCAGCAGCTCCTTCGCCTCTCTCAGCCTCTCCAGGTGAGCATCATCCTCGTACAGTCTACTGTGAACGTATCGACGGCCGTAGAGATTAACGACCCGAGGATTCTGCCTATCCTCCTTCCCCATACGACCGATCTCCATGCGTTCCCGCTTGATCGTGTTTTGAAGAATTCTCCTGCAGAGCCTGCCATTCTGGAGCTCGTCCAAGTTCTCTCTTCCATGAAACTGAACTTCCCCTCCTCCGTAGGCGAATCTAAGCGCGGCGTTGGTATGTGAACGAACGAGATCCACGAGACGCTGACGGCCCCAGAACGTGATCATCCTGGCATTCCACTCGCTGACTCGGCTCATTTCTTTTTCATCCCAGTCATTGAGCACTTCCGCCCGTAACTTGCTCAGAGTCGTGCCCTCGTCGTGCTCGACATCCTCTTCTTCGATAGCTTCGCCCGACTCGCTGAACCAAGAAAAGAACAAATCTCCGTTCTCCTTGAACCGAACTTTGAGGAATGCCAGTTCCCGAAGGCGCTTCGAGCGGCCGGAAGACGGACTCGCGATGTATGAGCCGACCGGGAGACCTTCGTACTCGCGCTCGCTCAAGGGAACGAAGGCAGCAGGCTTCGAGTGGAGAAAGGCCGTGTTCCAGCCGTCGGCGAAGACGAGCTTCCAGAAGCTGGGTCGCAGCTTGCGGGGCGTCAGGATGCTTCTGAGGGGATATTCGCGTTTCAGGAGTCTCTTTAGCAGATCGTCGCACATCTCGCGCCCCTCCGGATCGAGCTGCTCGATGCTTGAGATGATGAGTAGTTGGGGCGTCATTTTGCGGTCTACGGGCTCCAGGAGAGAATCAAGACGGATGTCCTATGGAATGCTTCGTCGTCAGGATCTTGCCATGAGATAATCAGCGTCTATGGCGGTGTGGGTGGTAACTTGCCTTGTTTCACCGATCTGCAGAGCAGGGAAGAGTCCGTAAATGCGTGGAGGCGAGACTGGCGCAAGTTGACGACACAAGATCCCGCGGAGCAGCCAGTATCATGATAGACGAATGTTTCGGATGCGATCTTGCGCTGAGCTCCAACTGGTACCTTCGGGCGAAGGCGCAGCTTTTCCGTGAGCGATAGATGGAGCAACTGCCGGTGATGTTTCCAGTGCTTTCTCACCAAGAATATACGATGAAATAGCTGCAAAGAAGTGTTTTTCGAGACTGTACGAATATCCGATGTCAATTACTCCTAGTACTTTGGTCAAGGGGCGGTGCTTTGTAGTGCTGTAAAGGGCACGGAAAGATCCGGCGACAGGTCTAGCAACGGCAGATGATCCATATGGACAATTGATACCGACCTAGAGCCACCTATGCATGAAGCAGAATCGCAAATCAGTCGAGAGGAAGGAGCACTCGGATACGCACCTGCTCTCCGAGCAAGGAAGGTACAGACTCTGAAGGTACCTACGTCATATCACGTTACTACTTGACATATTTCTTTCCATCATTTTCGAGTGCCCCAAATGGAGTGTTTGACGTGCTTGTCTACTCTACTGCGTCTAATCTGAGTATTCGTGTATCTCCCTGCAAATGCAAATGCGCGTGTTTAACGCTGCAAGAAGTTGATAGGGTCGACAGTGGCCTTGGCCGGAAGAATATGCAAGCCGTGTTTGGCGTTGTAAGCCGCCGAGCGCAAGTCCAGAGCAGGAGGAGTCTCGTACTCAACCTCGGCCTGGCAAGTGCGAACCTGCTGGAGCTCCTTCAGGTTCTCATTCTTAGCGTGAGCCTTTGCGTTGAACTTCCTTCCAGCACTCTTCGATCCGGCCATCGAGATGAGGCGCTCACGGATCCACCAGATCACCAGCTCGCCGTTCCATTGTCCCACGCGGCGGTGAGAAGGCACCGTGTCAGCGGCTTCGGGGTCGGTCGTCTCATCATCCTTCTTGGTGTCCTTGCCCTTCAGGAAGATGATATCGGTGGCACCTCCCTCAAAGGTGCCAGCAATGGCTCCATCCTGGTCGCGGGCAAAGTGCGTCTTCATGCCAAGGTCATCAATGTCGATAGGCGGGGCATCTCGAGTGATCTTGCCAAACAAGAGGGAGACCTCGCCGAGGGCCTGGTCTCGGATAGCGGGAGGACGCGGGTTGGGCTTGTCGGTGTTCCATCCTCCTGCGAAGGCCGCGTTCCAGAACAAAGAGCGATCGGCGGCACTGATGGGAATGTTTTCGAAAGAGGACTTGGACATCTTCATGAGGATGAGCTCCTGAGAGTTATCCTCCGGGAAGAGAGCCTCATCGTATGGTTTCCGCTGGTTGTGGTGTCGGAGAGCTCACATAAGATCGTCTACCATGAGTTTCTCCTTGGAGTCTAGCTGCCGGGGGCTGGAGATGACGACGGCGGTGGTAGGGGGCGCCATAATGAGATCGGACGTGATCTGTTTGCCAGTTGATGTTTGCCTCGAAGGAAACGAAGAACGCGGGAATTGGGATGAATACCTGCTTCAGTGAACGCAGAATGTGGTGAATTTGATGTGGAGACTTCTCCCGGAAGGCCTGCGAAGAGGTACGGCTCGCGGTGAAAGAGGAGGTAAGAAAAGGAGAAGGTGAAGTGGGAGAGATTGAAAAAAGGGATGAATCGAGTAGTTTTGGAAGGCTTTGGGCTTTCCGTGGAAAATGTATTGCCCCAGGTTCAAACGAAGTCCACTCCTCTCCTGTCTCGGTGTGAGCGGTGGAAGGAGACAAACGATGTCCATCCTCGTTTACTAGAAAGGTCTGGGCGCGGCGGGCCAATGCGTCTAATGACACCTTTCAATCTGCAATCTTTAATTAGAGGAATTGCATGCCGAACAAACAGCAGGGGGGACCTAACTTTGAAGAAAAGGTGTGTGGATGTCCGACTGCGTTGGATGCACCTCAGCCGTCGCCCTGTCGCCCTCGTGTCTTTGATGATGCCAACATGGGCATGTGGTATTCTGTCTTCAACCTGTCATTCTTGTACTTCGGAGGACCTGTTTTATATTACTCTTCTTCCGTCTCGAAAATAAGCACAGGAAAGCAACTCCATGGTGTCGGTCAACGTGTCAGCTCTTCGTCTTCGATGTGAAAACACTGGCATCATTGAATGAGACTCGTCGATGCGGAGGACTGTGGTTTAACCCACCCCATAATGCCCCCAGAATTGATTCAATGCCGTCCCATCCAGTCCCACGCATCGTTTCCTTCACATCTGGAAAAGACTTAATGCTAGAAGATGGGACGAAACGGAGTCAAAAACCACGAATAATTCACTAGGCTCATCCACAACGATGAGTGCCGCCTACAGAACAGTATAAATCCATCCGACTACCCAGTCGAACTGTTTCTTACTCAATCTCTCTCATAAAGACAGCGACGAAGCTTGACATCGACATTGTAAAGCATCAGCTCTTGGCAAGAAGCATACCCCAGACAGCGAGTCGACACTCTGAAGAACGCTCATCCAAACAGCAGCCGCACACACAATGCCGTCCACACGCAGACTTTCCTGGAACGGGGAGCTTCCCGAGGGCTTCCCATTCCTGAGAATTGGCCGACGTCAATCAACCTCCGATAACCGCTACCACGGCTGCGAGAGGGGCATTGTTTACCGCCACATGAACGACATCCCCACCAGAGAGATTGCCGCCTGTGGCGACGTCTGGGAGAAGCTCGGAAACATCTTGGGTCCCAACTTCAAGTTCGAGGATGTCGACGCCAACGGCCTCTGGGATCTGGTCTTCGAGGACGGCTGGACCACCGCCGACTCCGCAGGAAAGCGACCTACGCCGAACCACAGAGACGACAACCAGCTTATTGTCATGGTTGGTAGATGGAAGGACCATCTTCCGAAGATGTCGGTACGTTTTCTCCGCTACCCAATGCTGCCGATCACTCTGAATCTAAGAGGCACTGAACCCTAGGTCGACATGCCTGACCTCCCGGAGAGACGCCGCAACGCCAAAGCCTTCGTCAAGTTCTCCTGCTGCAATGACGACCACACGTTCGCCACTTCCTTTGTATTCTGTGACCGTTGGGGTCGGGAAGCTCCTCAATCGTTCGTGGATTTCTGCTACTCAGAACACTCCAACTACTTCGGCAAAGCGGTGGCCAAGTTCGAGAAGCACGAGATGGACCGACTGAAGACCTTCAACGAGGACTTGGCTGTGTACATCGTCCGTCGCCGCCTGCAGGTCTGGGCCCAGGACGGCTTCAAGCTCTCAACCGCCAGCCCTTACAGCCGCGACCACGAGGACATCCGTACTTACAGAGGTGACGAAGAGGACATGGAGGAGTTCCGTGAGCTTGCTCGCCCGTTGGCCACTCTTCAGCTGATGGCGGAGGCTCTTACTGAGTTCGAGGACATCAAGCTGGACAGATACTGACTAGATCGTGCTATGAGATGGTTTCGGAAGTGGATTCAAAAGGGCAAACGAGGTTTTGTGCGGAAATGTTCAGTGCTGCGGGCAGCACCAAACAAGAGATTGATGTACATGGAGCAGCGAAAGATAGCGAAACAAGTTAAGTAGACAACCTGCCTTCAGGTCTCTGGTCTTTGTATCATCTAGCCGCGTGCTGTGAGCCTTCGTCTCGCTCTTGCTTCAACCAATCTCTTCAATTGATGACTCTACTGTACTCACAATCCTCATCTGCCAACGACCAATTTTGGTCGTGTGAGGTCAACGATTCGTCTCATCTCCACCCCTCCACTCCAGAGTTCCCGAAACCTTATGGTAGTTATTGATACACTAACCCAATACGGGCAATATTTTGAGAAAGCTGAAGCAACATGGATCCTGTGGGGTTGAACTCTCCCATCGGAGCGCCCCATATTCCGAATTCTGCTTGGCCTGTTGAGCAAGGTCATGTCGACTTGACAGCTGCGCCCTTCAACTCGACTATCCCGACTTCGGCATTGTATTGAGAAGGTTGGGACGAAACAAGTCTTTTCTTTAGGGTTTGATACGTCTGATGGTGTTGGAAGCGGAAGACATGGGGCAGATGTGAAGCGGGTTGAAGGTATAAAAGCTCCTGGTTCCACCCTCGAAATGGAATTGTCGATTTTTCCGTCGGGGGCACGTGTTCAATCGTATCAAAAATGACATTCACCGAGAACCCTGGCCCTCGGCCATCAATCGCCCGTCACGACGCCACAGATCCCTCAACTACCCCCGAAAAGCTGGTAGAGATCATCAACCGCGACGGCGGAGTCATCGTCGAGAAGCTCGTCGCCCGTGAGCTGGCTGAATCAATCAAAAAGGACCTGAAGCCGTATTTCGACGAGGATATCCCAGACAAGTATGGTTTCTTTCCACCAACAACCCAAAGGGCGTCCGGTCTGCTTGGCATCTCAGACGGATGCGTCGAGCTCGCATGTAACAAGCTTTATACCGACGTTGCCAACATCCTCGTCTCGTCATCGTATACGTTCTGGAGAGGTGACCACCAGAAGACTGTGAGCGGCAAACCCATCATCTCCTCAACGGTGGGGTTCCGTGTGAACCCAGGTGGAAAGCAGCAGGTCCTGCACCGTGACGATAAGTGAGTCCTTTCTCATCTTCCTCAGGGGGTTTTGTAGTATGACTGAGATTCGTCAGCGACTATCATCCGCATGACAAGAAGCTGCCGGTCATGATCGGCTGCGTCACGGCGTTGACCAAAACGACAGCCGCGAATGGCGCCACGGTAGTCATCCCTGGGTCGCATTTGTGGGATCCGGACCGCCGACCGCTTGACTCCGAAACTGTTCCTTCCGAGCTTGAGCCTGGCGATGCGTTGATCTTCCTCGGAAACACTTACCACGCGGGTGGAGGAAATGTTACCAAGTAAGTCTAGGTTAAAATCCCATCTGGCTTGCAGGCGACATAAGAAAATGGCTAATCTTCATCACCAGAGATGAGTATAGAGAAACTGTCGGGATTTTCCTTTGCCAGCCGACTCTTCGCCCGGCTGAGAACCAGTTCCTAATGGTTCCCTTTGAAAAGGTCAAGAAGATGAAGCCGCAGGCCCAGAGACTCCTGGGCTACGGCTTGTGTGAGCCTGGTGTTGGGTTCATGAAGTATCAGGACCCCATGAGGGTGTTGTTTGGAGTAGAAGATGAGGAAACCGTTGATTTTTGAGTAGCATCTCAGGGCCCTACACAGAGAGAGGTCTGGGATCCCGAATAGACAGCACGGCGAAGTCTAAACGGCTCAAGCCACTATGATCCTGTGTCCTGCCGCTTCTCTTGATCGTGCAAGAGGGCGCCAGTCAGAGTCTTGACCAGCCCAGAAGCTTTTGAGGAAATCAGCAGCGTCAAGGTAGTGGTTGAACTTAGTTGCCTGGTGGATGGCGTGGAATAAGCTCAGGACAGCTTGTTGCCGCTCTTTGTTACCATGACATACTGTGCCTGCCACAAAGGCTGGCCATGGTAGGTTCTGAATGACCATTGTCTGATCCTCGAATCCAGTGAGTTGATCGAACAGCTTGTTGGCTACTGTCAACCACTCGGCACTACTCTTCTCAGAGAGGTCGAGGCAGTGAAATGAGTAAATAAGCCCAGCGTTGTGGTAAACCTCGACAAGTCCAATGAAATCGTGAGTCATTCTGGAACTCCCAAGGCCAAGACGACCAGCTGCCATGAGCGTAGCGCCCCTGGCCTGCTCGAACTCGGACTGGACGACAGCTAGACTGAGGCTGAGTTCCGCAGAGTCGGCGCGCGAGGCCGTCTGAGATGGGTTCTTAGCATTCAACGTGACTCGATGCAGAACTGTGAGGTACTTGGAGAATAGCAGGAAATCTGAGCCTGGGATCGGTGTGATGGCGTTTTTGATGAGCTATGAGTCGAACGACGTCGTGGCAGCCAGCACGTCTTCGATTGCGAGTTGGTTGCGCAGAAACGCTAACACCTCGCCGCCCTCTGCGGAGACCGAATGACTGAACAAGTTGACGATGGTCCTGGCTGCTCGCCTATGCCCGTCGGCGACTTCTGGCCCCTGGGCAGCATCGGGCATTACCCATGATCAGTATGGACGCCAACATCTACTCGGCATCTGCTATGTCGGAATGAGTACTCAGCTCGAACCCCTGAATGACCTTTTGGGTTATATCCTGTGCGCGACATTGGATCAGCTGTAGGCATTTGTAGCGGGCGCTCTCCGCCAAGGTCGCGATGTTCTCGTAGGGAAAGGTCATGTTGAGCGGCGAAAGCCACAATGGCAAAGCCGATGGCCGATTGGTTCTCAGCTAAGGGAATGACGCGTTTGCGGTAATCGTTCTCTTCGGAATCTAGCCACACCATTAGGCCCGCTAGATTGCATCGATAGTAGTCCACGAAGCATGTGCGTGAGACAGAGGAATCCGCGCTCAGCGCGGCTCCGGGATTGTCTGCTCTTAGAACTACAACTGGCCTCAAACGCTCCACTACTCGGGTTCCGCATTCGGAAACCATATCCCGCGCTTCCCACGGAGCGGACGGCGGGCCAGCCGCCTCCTGTGGGGACTCCGCAGGCGTGGGCTTCGGAGGAACCGGTCGGCCTCGGAGATGGCCCCTTGCAGGGACCCCGTTGACCCCATCGGAACGGGCGGCTGTACCCGAGACATTCAAGCCCTTTCTTGCAGCATTTGGAGCATGCCGGCTGCCGTAGGTCACATCGAATTCGACGCCGTTCACAGTTCACACATCCTGAGCCTGGTTAGCGTTTGGCGCTGACGTCTGACGTCACCGCCTGGGGTACTCACCTTTCGCGCGACGTTCAGCCAGTCGATGATTTCTTTGGGGATTTCCTGCTCCCTCGCTGGTTCATGGCAGCATTTGTCGTCCCGTCGTCACACATGTGAGAGTCGCAGGACTTCGAGTTCCTCATGTTCCGGGGACTTTTTAATATAATCCTAAAGTTTAGTATATAAAATATAAGCCTTAAGCAAATTTATTTAGCTAATTTAGTCTTTAGAGCCATTAATTTAAGTCTTTATACTAGCCTTATTAGCTAGGAGGTAAATATATTTAAAGCTATTCATAACATAGATAATAATTAATTAGGTTTATAATAATTACCTTCAAGTATTAAATATAATTAAATATTTAATCTATTATAAATAACTTTAGATTAGTTAATAGTATACATAGAACTTTTGATTATTAGACTTTTTATCTATTAACTATATATAGATTATTATATTTTCTCTAAGTTCTCTAGTATATAGATGCCTTCTAAAATTACCCCTTAATATAAGTACCTATAATCCGGACTATATGCGGACGGATTTCGGGTCAAATTGGCACACGCCTAGTTCAATAGGTTAGGTAGGGGTATTCTGCTACCTACCCTCCCACTACACGCCTGCTCTCCTATTATAATAATTATTAGCTTTTTAAAAGTACTATAATTAGTAGAATTAGGCGCTTTTTTACATATACTTAGATTTCTTTATCTATGTGGAGGCGTGGATAAATAATAGAAATCTATTATTATTCTAAAATATATATATATTTCTCAAAATGCACGTGGGTGGGCTGCCCGAGTCTAATGCATTTACAGGGGTATCAACTGTACATAATATGCATGGACCACCCCTTATATATATTAAGCCCCTTGAATGTTCATTAGCGCAGGACTTTACTCTTGCTTGCGTTCAAGGGTTAGCTGTAGCTCGATCAGGCAAATCCTAGGGCAGTGGGGATGTCCAACTGTTACAAACATTCAGGGCCCCTATTATACGTACTTGCGTGCGTTAATTGGCACTCGAAGGGGTAGGCAAGCAAACGTCTCTTAATGTGTCTCCAGGTGTGATGTATCTGGAGACTACAGTAGTAGCGGAATCTGGCTGCATCCGAATGACCGAACTGCCGTCGACTGTCTCTATTTAAAGCATTGCTTGCCGCTAGTTAACAGAGATTCAGATATGCTTCACTAGTTAGATCGAGTGCTTTCGCTCTCACTGAAGGCTCAACTATCTTATCTTGTTTCATTTTTCTCAGTTGCAATGTTTCCGAAGATAAGAGTAACTAACTAAGCAGGATATGCCCCGACCTGGAGCACGTTTCCCCCGCATTAACCGCATCATTAGTCAAAAGTCGGGCGTAAGATCTCCTCATCAAGCAAGCAAGCGGTTGATTGAATCCGCGCAGATTTCTGGGAAATCTTTCGTTCAACTGGAGCTGAAACCCGGTGCACTTTGCGGGGGATCGGGTTTTCCTGGAGTCTTGTGCGTGAAATCTTCATTGACTGCCTCGCTGCGATGACTACCGGCTTGGCCCCCTGAAAGCTACCTTAGGGTAGATATCTAACTCGGAGCAGACAACTGCGATGCTACCTATCAACCATTATCGAGGGAATGCGCTTGGTGGGAAGGGGTGCGTCGACGCAGTGGCCAATTCCGCCGTGCCGGTCCGGTACCTCTCAGGGGTCTGGCCCAGTCAGTGGCGATACCGGTCGGTATCAATGGGGATGATTCCCCCATTGGTACATTGGAGGCTTTTGGGCATTTGCCATGCAAGGAGCTTCCAGCGCCGACGGCAACATACAATGGACGTAACATGATAGATGCCGAAACGAACCGTTATTACCTCAAGCTTAGATAACACCGGGCCGGTGTCTTTATTTCAAATGCGCAACGACGCAGGTCCTTCTATGATGTCTTTCCCGGTCCCTCTCGCAATTCTCCCCTTAAATCATTATCTTCTTGGCACGCTGTCGATGCTTTGAAGGAACCGACAATGGATCGACAAAAGAAATGCCCGGAAGGCGATGATGCCGGCACCACCGGTATCGACAGAACAATCACCTCACGATCAGTCGAGCAGCAAGACGTCGCAATCAACGCCTCGGGTCACGTACAATCACTCGAGCGCAACTTCAGTCTTCTGTCTCTTGCTGGCGTCGGCCTCGTCGTCGGAAACGTCTGGCCTGCCATTGGCGGCTCCATTCTCGTCGCTATTTTTAACGGAGGACCGCCCGGTGTCCTGTACGAGTTCATTGCCGTCTCCGTCTACTACTGGACGGTTGCCGCAAGCATCGCCGAGCTCTCGAGCGCTATCCCTTCATCCGCGGGCGTCTACCACTGGGCCTCCGTCACGCCCGGTCCAAGATGGGGTCGTATCGTTGGCTTCTTCGCCGGCTGGTGGAACTATCTCGCTTGGACGCTCGGCGCTGCGAGCATGGCATCCATCTTCGGCAACACCGTCGTGCAGATGTACGCCCTCAACCATGTCGGTTTTGAAGGAAAGCCGTGGCATGTGTTCGTCGTGTATTTGGTTGCTACGTGGCTCGCCTGCGCCGTGGTTTGTCTTGCTAATAGCGCATTGCCCCGGATCAATGATTTTGGCGTGTTTGCGATTCTCGCCGGCTTTCTCATCACCATCATCGTCGTCGCCGTTATGCCCGGCCACGACGGCCGGCCACACCACGCATCTTCCTCCTTCGTCTGGACCGAGTGGACCGCCGACATCGGATACCCGGACGGCTTCGTGTTCCTTGCCGGCATGCTCAACGGCGCTTTCAGCGTTGGCGCCGTTGACGCCACGACCCATCTGGCGGAAGAGATTCCGAATCCGCAACGCAACGTCCCGATTGCTCTCGGCCTGCAAATGAGCATCGGCTTCATTACAGGCTTTTCTTATTTGGTCACCATCATGTATGCCATCAATGACTACGAGGCGCTCTTTAGCTCGCCGTACCCCATCGCTGAGATATATCGTCAGGCCACTGGTTCCCCTACTGGTGCGACTGGATTGCTTGCTCTGGTGCTCATCTGCATCGGCCTGACGATTATCGGGCTTTACATTACCTGTGGTCGTACTCTGTGGGCTCTTGCCCGTGACGGTGCCAGCCCGCGACCCGACAGTCTCGGTCATGTCAGCCCCAAGCTGGGGATGCCAATGTGGTCTACTGTGTCCTCTGCGTTGTTGGTCACGGTCCTTGGTGCTATCTACGTTGGCAGTACAACAGCTTTCAACGCCTTCATCGGCAGCTTCATCCTCCTATCCAGCAGCTCGTATCTCGCGGCTATTCTTCCAAACCTTCTGTCAGGACGCAAGCGGGTTGCTTATGGACCATTCCACATGCGCGGATGGATTGGGTTCCTGATCAATGGTATCGCATGCACCTATATGCTGGTATGGTTTGTTATTTATAGCTTCCCCTCCGCCCTACCGACCAATGCTCAGAGTATGAACTATGCGTGTGTGATCTGGGGTGGTCTCACATTCTTCGTTAGTGTTTGGTGGTTCGTGGGTGCCAGGAAGGGGTACCAAGGACCAACTACCACTGGTGGTGTCGTGGCGAAGGCCGGGGTCAGCAACGATCATCATCACGCAGCTTGAAGCGAGTTGTTTTTAGAGAGTGTAGCAGTTTACCTATGTTCAAGCAAAGTAAAGTACTCCAAAATTTGGTTCGCCAAGATGTCACGTCGTTTCCCACAAACCAGTTCTTCAAGAAGGCCATGTCAGGCACAATATGTCCTGTTGCTGCATTACGATACATAACGAATATCCGTTCAACCGTTCGCTATAGATGATCCAGCATCCATTGCCCATGCTTTGCCACACCTGCCCTTCCAAATACCAACTTCATCGCAGTATTGAATATACAATCCCAAGCAAAAGGATATGTATTACACAGCTTAGGCGTTCCACCGGAAGGATTCTTTGGTCGTCTCATTCTCCTCGGAAGTGAGTCCTGCAATGGGTTTGACTGCTTCACCCTTCATGACCTCCGCAACAGTCGCCTCGCCGCTTGCTAGCTTCGTGTTGTAACGAAGGAGTATGAATCGCAGAGTCAGCGCGGTACAGATTGCAGAGAAGGCACCACACGCGTTGACACTCATAGCTAGGACATGATGAGGGGCGTCGGAGTTCGGATAACGTCCCACACCTACTTCCGGACCACCCCCACTTCCGGACCACCCATTTTTGATGCCCTCACATTAATACACATCAACTTCAACCACTTTTTATATGTATTATGATGCTATGACGATGCAACTTTCGCTATTACTAGGGTTTTCAGACTCGCTGGATTCATCTATGCTATTTTCAAGTTCGCCAGCCTCAATATCAGCAAACTTCGAATTTAGGCTTATTTTAACCTTCTTGCGTTTCTTAGCCCTACTAGTATTAACCTCTGCCTATAGTGCCTTAATCTTTTACTAAGCTACTGCTAGTTAGTATACCTTCTTATTAAAGCCCTTTTAAACCTTCTAAAAAAGTAGGCGCTATATATACTTATTATTATCTAGCTTACTAAATAGGTTGAACTAATCCTAAAGCTTATCCCTCTTCTTGGGGGTTAACTAAGGGACTACTAATATATCTACTACCTATTTTTTACTTACCTTACTATTAAAGAGCCCTTTATAGACCTAACTAGCTAGTTTAGTAGGGGTTAATATACTCTTAAGTAGCAGAGGGCTCATAAGGGGTCTAGCTATACTAATAGGCCATAAACCAGTCTATTTCCAGCTACTAATAATATTCTTACTTATTAGGGCTGCCTTACGTACCTTACTATAGCAAATAATAAAATTCCTCTTGCCTATAACTATACTAGCATCCTATTTAGCTAATAATTCAAGCTCCTTCTTATATACTACCTTAAGGGGCCTAAAAACTAACTAATTAAGTAGCTAGAGGATATATAATATATATACTAATAAGAATAGTAAGTATATCTTATTTCTAAAGCATATATATATAAAAGCAGTAGTCTCATAGCTTCTATAACTATCTAAGATTAATAATCTAACCTCTAAGGGGTCTCCTAGCTAGGTTAAAGGAATAAAAACCTCTATTAACTATTTAATAGCTATAGAGTTAGAAGTCTACCCGTTTTCTATTACTATAAACTTCTAGAATTTATATAGCATTAGATCTAGAGGGAACTACTACTACTAGATATTCTTACCCTTATATATAATAAGTAGAGGTAGTACCTTATTAGTTATAGAGATATACTTAATTAGAGATATCTAAGTATATAATCTAGGCTATTTCTTATAGATAGAATAAGTTTCTAATAATCTAAGAATAAGCCTATTTAATTCTCTGCCTTGTAGAATACTAGTCTCATCTATATTATATTAATTAGAAGCCTTAATAGCTTTAATCTCAGATATAGCGAGGTATTTAAACTATTACCTAATTATACTAGTTAAGGCTCTATTAATGCGCTAGGAATTAATTGCTCTACTTCTTTAGACCCTTATAGATAGGTTTCTCTTAATAAAAGACTGCACCCAGTTCTTTCTAAGAGGCTAAGAGTCTCCATAGACCTATAGGATGCGTTCAGCAAAATCCTTAAGCTGCTAATAGGTTAGAGGTAGGCCTAGGGCAGCCTGGATTCAAACCCATTCAGCCAGATAACTTTCCTGGGCTATAGAGAGCCTTTGCAGATCCGAAAAGGCAAGATCTCGTAGCTAGGTGTTACAGTCAGCTATCTGACGGTAGGGTTCTGCTAACAGAAGCTGAGGGATGACGCTAGGTTGGCAGTATAGTCTTGCTATGCTGTGTTGCTAAATGAATCTTGGGGTTCCAGGAGTATAGTAATTAGTTATAGTCCTCATAAGGGGATCGCAGTATAAGATAAAGCTGAGAGTACCTATTAGGGTAATCACGAAGTTAATTACTAAAGAGCTATAGAAGTCTATTCTTAGGAGTCCTAAGTCCATACTATATATAAGTTCTAAATAGTCCTTTTTACCCTCATTACTGATTACCAATTAGGTACTAGTAATCGCTTAGTAACTGCAGGTAAGCGCTTAGTAGTCGCGGGTGAGCGCTTAGTAGTTCTCACTACACGCTCAGTCTTATCTTATTATTACGTAACTTATACTATAGTTCTTCTATACCGTGAGCATCCTAACGTTCCTGTGATCCTGTAATATAAATATCCTGCCCTAGCTATCTAGTGCCTAGGTGGTTTAGTTAGTTATTATTAGGTCATAACATCAGGTCTCCCTTCCAAAGGTCTTATCCTCAAGACCTAACATAAATAGGTTATTAGTCCCAGGTTGGGGACCTATTAATTATGCGTCCTGATTTACTCATAATGCTAATACTATATTAGGTCGCGTTCCCAAAAATCCTACAATCTCCACGCTTCATTATTATTATCGTTCTTTAAATATCGCGGAGAACGGTTTTGAAGTTATGCCTTGCCGTTATTATTATTCTAAGGGCCTACGTTATAAGATATTGCCTGGGTCCTTAGTTTATAGTAAGTACATCACTATTAGCAGCACCCATTATTTATATAATACTTCTAATAATGCGATCTATTAATATTTATAATATCTTTTATTTATTATTCTATTACTAATTCGTTTTTATAGTAGAACGCCTAATAGTTAAGTCTTAGCGTCTAGATAATAAAGAGGAGGAGATAGAGGAATTATTTTGAAGGAGAATAGAAGCGCTGCAGAAGGCGCAGGCTAAAGTGAATAAGATGCTTGCAAAGCTGGATTGCGTTCATAAGGCTAAGAGGATAGTTTTTAAGAAGGGTCGTAAAGAGACTTCTATAGTAGCTACAGAGGATAAAGGGTTGGGGGGTTCTTCTATTAAGCTTCCTTTAGTCTATAAAGCGCAATTAATAGGGGGTTTTAGTATAGTGGATTTAGATATAGTCCTAGGGAATTAGAATCCTAGTACCCCAAACTTTTTATTAGGTGAGGCGTCCTAGTTTGCTAGCATCCCTAGTTATATAAATAGGTTGGAATCTCGCAGCTGGTCTTATTATAGTAGTCTAATTATTAGTTGGGGTTAAATAAATTAGGTCTTATTTCTATGTATTCCCTTAGGTGCGGATGCTATTTGTGGTTTATTTGTTTTTTATTATTCCTAATATATGCGGAGTTAATCTTACGCGTATTTAAGGTTTATAGTTAGTTCCTATATATTATCCTCATATCTATAACCTTTCTATTTAATGAGGTATTAGGTTTTATTTTTATTTTTAATATAGTTAATAAGTTATTTAATTTTATATTCCAGTTTATTTAATTCTATAATAATGAGGTTATTTATTTATAATCCTTATAGTGCTAATTTGAGAAGTGAAATATAAAAGATTGGATAGCACCTTATAGTATCTAATAGTAAGAGTTTATAGCTAATATCTAATAGTTTTTTATTAATTTGAAATAGTTTAAGTTTTTTATAGTTTAATTTGTTACTTAGTTATTTAGTTTTAATATTTCATTAGGTGAGGTAGATATTATCTCCCTCCTTTAGAGTTAGTTCCTTAACTCTTTTCTTATTGGCGTATTTGCGCATCTATTTGCGCATAAATTTGAGGTCCTTAGGAAGGTTTTATTAGATTTCCCGAATTCTCCTAATATCTGCTATAGCTTTAAGTGCTACTAGGCTCTATTGCGGTTCTCTATATGCAGTGGGGTTAAATCTATAGTTAAGATAGAATAGTAATTCTTTTATACTTTCTCCTACTATACTATTATAGGCGAATTAGGCTATTAGTAGTAATAGTACCTAATTATCTTATTTATAATTAATATAATGGCGTAAGTAGATCTTAAGGATTTAGTTAATTTATTTAGTTTATCTATTAGTTTATAAGTAAAAAGCGGTTAAGAGTTTATAATTAGATCTAAGTTGCGAGGTTAAGGATCTCTAGAACTTTAAAGTAAATAGTTTATCTCTATCTAATACGATTTCTATTAGTATGCCGTATTAGCTAATAATAATTTTTAGAAATATATAACTAAGGTCTTCTATAGTACTTAATTCTATATATAGGATAAAGTAGGTATATTTTATAAGTTAGTCTATAATAACTAAAATACTATTATACTTAGTATTAGTTATTAGTTCTTTTAACTTTAGTAATTTAATAATAAAGTCTAGAGATATAGATTGCTATACTACTTCTAGTACTAGTAGTAATTAAATTTTTCCATAGGGTTAATATCAGCTAGGTTTGCTTTTAGCACAAATTTCATAGTTTTTAATAGTATTCACTACTTTTTATTATATATTAGGTTTATTATAGTATTATTGAATATATTTCTATGTCTTAGTAACGCCTTAGTATCTATATACTAGTGCTGAGTATATCTCCCTAATGGTTTCAGGGGTTATTTATTTAGTTAAGCTAGTATTAACCTTCCTAGCTATTATTAAGAGTCTTATTGCGGGCATAAGGTTTCTATTCTTATCTTGTTTCAAGATGACTTAAGTTTCTTCTAGTACTAGGACGTCGTGGTCCAATTAACAGCTAAGGGCGTCAGCTCTACTATTTTCATTTCCTTTCTTATAGTTAATCTTAAAGTTAAATTTAAATAGGAATTCTAATTATCTAATTTATTATTTATTAAGTGCTTTTAAGGTTATAAAATAAGAAAGATTCTTATAGTCTATATATACCTTAATTAGGTATTTTATTTCTAATAGTTATAGTCTCTATTCTTTAAATACTTTAATAATTACTATAAGTTCCTTATTATATATCTAGTAATTAAGTTCAGGTCTACTAAACTTTTTTAATATAAAGGCAACTAGTTATAGTTAATTCTCATTATCTCATTATCTAAGTTATACGCTTATAGCGAAATCTAAGGTATTAGTTTCTAATTTAAATAGTTTATTAGGATTAGATATAGATAGAATAATATCTTCCTCTATATATTACTTAATCTTTTTAAAGTCGTTTTAATATTCTCTAGTCTATTAAAATATGTTATCTTTCTAAGTTAAGTCCTAGAGTTATTAGCTTATTTTAGCATAATTTCTAATAAATCTTTAGTAGAAGTTAATAAATCTGAGGAATAATTATATATCCTTAATATAAGTAGGTATAAGCTAGTTATAGACTGCCTTAATTTTATTTTTAGATATCTAAATAATCCCTAGGGTAATAGTGAATCTAAGGAATTTAACTTCTTATTAGTAGAATTTGCTTTTTGCTAGCTTAACTAAGAGTTTTGCTTCTTATAGTCTTCGCAATACTTTATATATGTGCTCCTTATGTTCTCCTAACGTTTTAGAGAAGATGAGGATATTATTAAGGTATACTACAACAAACTTATTGAGGCATTGTTGGAGTGTTTTATTGATTATAGTCTGGAACGTTGCAGGGGCGTTAGTGAGTCTGAAGGGCATTATAAGTATCTTGAAGTATCTGCGTTGTGTTCTAAAAGCTATTTTCTATTCTTCGCCTTCCTTAATGCAGATAAGGTTGTAAGCTCCCTTAAGGTTAAGGGCTGTAAACCAGTTCGCACTATATAGGAGGTCGTATAGCTTAGAGATAAGTAGTAATAGGTAATAGTTTTTAATAGTAATATTATTAAGTTTCTAATAGTTAATATATAATTATTTCTTCCCGTTCTTCTTAGGTATAAAGAGTATTAGATACCCTACTAGGGATATTGAGGGTTAAATGAATCCTTTCTTAAGGTTCTCTTCTAGGTAAGCATTAAGTGCTTTTATTTCTTCTTAATTAAGTCTATAGATCTTTTTGAATATTAGTTCTTTTCTAGGCTTTAGCTTAATCTTATAATTATAGCTACTATATTCTAGTAATTTGGTATTAAGTTCTTTAGCAAATAGTTTATTATACTACTAGTATTCTGCTAGGATAGATAGTAATTAATCTTCTCTATTAATATTTATTACTAATAATATCTTAGTATTTATATCCTTAATTTATAGGTAGGTGAGGAATCTTCTTGCTTTAGTCATCTTATAAGGTTTATTTGAGGCGCCCTTTTTTAGCTGCTACTTAGTAACTGAATCCTGATTCTAATAGAGTTAGCCTATTCTCTAGTCTATCTGTAGGTTACTATTATATAACTAAGATCTTCTAAGGATAATATTATATTTGTCTCTTATCTCTGTAATATTGAAGTTTAGTTGCTTATTCCAGCTATAGATCTGCAAAGGGAGTTGCGTGGTCTCTATATTAATGCGTCCTCTGCTATACTAGACTTATTCTCCTTTAATAGTGTTGAGGTTATAGTAGTTTTTAACTGCTTTCTTATTCTAGGTTATCTGTTGTTTATTCACCGTTCTGAGTGAAATAAAGTTTCTTTAGGCTCTGCTATTAATTATTATAGTAGTCTATTTTCTATTAAGTTGTATTTAGACTTATATATGCTTGTATTGTTGAGTTTCTTGCGCTATTGCGCTGTATAGGAACCTTGTTGTTTTTGCTTGTTGTTATTCCTTATTAGTAGGTAAGTCTAGTTTTTTGACTGTTAGTGCTGGAGTTGTCTCCGCTATGCCTTAGCTTTTTCTTCTAAGTGGATTTGGCATTTATCGTTTATATATTGGTTCTATTCTATGTAGGGGTTGTTGAGATATCTCATGGGGTAGTGACGATATGGTTTGAATAATGCTATATTATTATTGATTATTTGGGCTAAGTCCTATATGGGGAGTTAGTTCTCTAGGTAATATTGCGTGATAGGTTTAGTATTATATCTTTGAGGATAGAAGTTATACTTATACTTATTAGCTTGATGTTTATTGTAGTAGTCCATGAGGCACTGAGCCTAGAATATATAATAGTATTGGTTGTATATGGGGTTAAGATAGGCATGATCTCCTTTAACCTATATTATGAATAAGAGGTTTCTTTCTTTGCGTCTGGATATACTATAAAAGGCAATTTCCTAGTTATTCTGGTGAGGGTTGATCTCCTTCTTATAGAGGTACTTTAAGTAGTTAGCTAGCTCTAATCTAGTTCCTTTAGATGAGGTGTTATTAATTTTAAATGAGGTTTATTTGATCTATTTTTCTACTTCTAGGTTTAGCTGCTATTTATTAGTTATTATAGCAGATAGTTTATTCTATTTAGCTCTTCTAGCGTAATAGGGCTTATCTTATTATTCTCGAGAGGGCTATGTCTTATAGTTCTATATAGGTTCTCTTACTACTTAATCTTTTATTTTATTATTAGTCTGCTGGATTCGCTTAGGGTTATCCCTGGCATCCTGTTGTCTCTTAATATAGGCTTATAGTGACCTAATCTGTTATTACTATATAACTTCTTTAGGTTATATTCTTACTTATAGCTTATATGCTTGAAGTCCT